>CM042539.1:3878754-3953754 GCA_023630585.1 Cranoglanis bouderius
GAGTCTCCTCAACCAGTGTGTAGCCTCCACCTGGATGGTGCAACAGCAGCCATAGTGCACCAGAACACCCACCACACAATGGTGGAGAGGAGAGATATAGTCAATTCAGGGATGGAGAGTATTAGGGACCATGATAGACAAGGGCTAATTTCAGCAGGACACCAGGGTGATACCCCTACTCTTTACAAGAAGCAGCCACAGATTTTTAACAAACGCAGAGAGTCAGGACCTCGAAATACGGTGCTCTTTTTACAGTATAGTGTCCCCATCACTATACTGGGGCTTTAGGACCCACACAGACCACAGGAAGAACACCACCTACTGGCCTCCCTAATACTACTTCCAGCAGCAACTTTAGTTTTCCCCAGGAGGTCTCCCATCCAAGTACTGGCCAGGCTCAACCCTGCTTAGATTCAGTGGTAAACCAGGCAAGAACTGCAGGGGGACATGGTGAATCACATGTGTCAAACATGAGTACAGCTGAAAGGTCTCATTTACCAACAAACGTCACTGCGACTGACCGTGCAAAACAGTTTCATGCGATTGCAACTTCACCAAGTATTTTCAGGGAAAAAAACAAAACAAAACACCAAAACACTCCGCAAGTCGCATAGCAGATTTTTGAAAAAAGCCGCAGCAAAATCAAGCATTTTTGTTTGCAACAATCATAAAAAAATTTTTTTTTTAAATAAAAAAAACTCTGTGAAATCCTGTATGGACTGCTTTACCATCCTCAGCTGGGAGCGTGTCATATGACAGGGGAGAGCTGGCTGGTGGGTGGGAATTAGCCAAGATTAAAATGAGGGAGAACCCCAGAGCTAAATCAAATGTTTAATGACACCACTGTTTTATACGTACTGTTATATATGTACATGTACTTATACCCTGTCTGGGGAAAAAAAAATGGCATTGATGCATCCCTAATTAAAACGGAAGCGTATCTGTTTTGTTTGACGGACGACTAAAAGACGCTCGACAAACAACTTCTCTGTGTGAACTGCAAAGTCTGGATTCAACACTCCGGCTGTTAATTTAACTCAGTGGTCATTAATCCAAAACTGGCCTTTTTTTTTTTTTTTTTGCTGTGCTGTGTAGGAAGGAAGCACTATAAAAAAAACAAAAAAAAACAAGCACTCCATTGTGGAACTGTGTGTGTGTGTGTGTGTGTGTGTGTGTGTGTATGGGTGTGTGTGTGTTTTCCATAGCCAGCAGATTCAGCAGGCACACAAATCTCTCCTTGACACCTCTGTCTAATTAGTAAAGAGAAGACGAGGAAATCCTGGACCCCTCTGTTTGAGAGAAAAAAAGACCCCGGCCAGCACTGTAGCTCCAACTGCCCCCGTCAAGATCCCCCCTTCTTACCCTCTCTGTCTGTTTTGGGTGCATTTTCACCTTCCCTCCCATTTCCTTTCTCTTGCCCCCTTTTCTCCTGCATTGTTCCTTTGGTAAAGCATAGCAGTCTTTAATGAATTAGGTTCATTGTGAAGAATGTGTGATTGAAAAATATTTCTCTCTCTCTCTCTCTCTCTCTTGTTGTGTTATTCAGTACTCAGTACCACACACACACTCACACACACACACACACGAGATTTTGCATGAGGTTTTTGCGCTCGTGGGGTGAATACAGACAGATGTCCAAACACATAAACACACAACACACTCCACCCTCACGTCACTTTCAGACACGTCTCTCTCGTCGAGCGGAAAAGGATAAGCACTGTATCTCTGTCAGTTTATTTCTCTCTCCATCCCATTATCGTATTAGATCCTCGTACTGAACGCCAGAACCCATCCCAGCGACTCAGCAGGCACTCCTAGACAATAAAATACGTACTTATTAGCACTCTCATCTTGAATACTGCGATTTAACGACTAAATAGGTCGTTACAGCAATTATTAAAGAGAAGTGCTTGTGCTTTACTGGAGAGCGGACAGGAGTAGCGTTAGATAAATCAATGAAAACTCTAATTATGCATGGCCTACTTTTGTCCATATGCTCATAGAACAAGGGTGTGAGAAATTAACATGAACATGCTTGTGTGATTCCTTCACACACACACACACACACACACACACACACACACAGTCCTGTGTTTGACTCCCAGACCACAGACACACCCCTGTCTCCCTTTGAGCCAATGAGAGTGCAGGATGGAGACTACCCACAGTCAATGACCTCACACTCAGAACTGCCAAGTACTAACCACGATGTTATGACTGAACCCTCTCCACATTGCACATGTCCTTCTCTCTCTCTCTCTCTCTCTCTCTCTCTCTCTCTCTCTCTCTCTCTCTCTCTCTCTCTCTCTCTCTCTCTCTCTCTCTCTTTCAACACTTCTAGACTGTAGTCTTTCAGAACAATAAGTACTTGTGTGGGTGAACACTTTGTGTTTTGACCTACAGAGCATGCTGTGTGTGTGTGTGTGTGTGTGTGTGTGTGGTTATGTGCCAGCATTAGATACCTGTATATATTACATAAGTGTTACAATACAAGAAAAAAGGAGGAGAAAAACACAAATCAGATATCAGAACACTTTGTAAGAGTTATAAAATATTTTGAAGATAACAATTTTTTAAAATTATCTTGCCAACCCATCGCAGAGCACATGAATCACACACTACGGATGATTTAGAGATGCCAATCAGCCTACAGTGCATGTCCTTGGACTGGGGGAGGAAACCGAAGTACCCGGAGAACAATGTGCTAACCACTAAGCCACCATGCCCCCCATGTTAACACACATATAGCACTGATATAACAAACAACATCTTAGTGAACCTAAGCAGATATTAAATGATGGAAAGAAGAAGTCAATGACTTTTAATTGTTGCACATGGGTTTCTCTCTCTCTCTCTCTCTCTCTCTCTCTCTCTCTCTCTCTCATACACACACATACATACATACACACACACACACACACACACACACACACACACACACTAGTCAATGCTCAAATATAATATCCCCAGTCCAGCATTAGTGTAACATGCAGTAAAAAAACAAGCAACAAGAGCCTGCAAACTCATTTATTTTCACTATTTTTCTCACCACCACAATCTCTCTCTCTCTCTCTCTGCCCTCTATCCATCACTCTCTCTGTGGGACGCCTGAGAAAAGGCTTCTGATGGAAAGCAAGGAAAGACAACAACAAATGAGTGCCTGTCAGGCAGAATGAAGGAAGAGAGAAAATATGACACAGAGAGAGAGAGAGAGAGAGAGAGAGAGAGATGAAACAAACCCGCAGAAGTCCAACGAAGCATGCAGAAAAGAGACTGAATCAGGAGCTAACACAGGAGAAACTGCATGAGTGTATGTGTGTATCTATATATATATATATATATATATATGTGTGTGTGTGTGTGTGTGTGTGTGTGTGTGTGTGTGTGTGGTGTGTGTGTGTGTGTGAGTGTGTGTGTGTGTCTTTGAATACTGGATGGCTCCTGTCAGGAAAGTGCCTTCGTGCAGAACAAATGCAGCAGTAGAGCAATCTCAGCTCTCTGATGGATGGCCTCATAAGTATCAAGGACACACACATACATACATACACACACACACACACACACACACACACACACACACACACACACACACACACACACACACACACACAGAAAATACCACATATTTGCTCTACATTAAAAAAAAAAAATCTCGTCCATTATAAGGGAAACTAATGTCCAGACTACCACAACGGCGACTCAATCAAAACAGTGTAATAACAGAACACACACACACACACACACACACACACACACACACACACACACACACACACACACACTAGATGCTACTTGAACTTCATAATATTTATGTATTTGAGGGTTAAAATGTTTAACGTTCCGCGTTCAACTTGTATCTCTCACTAAATATAGCTATAACTAAATGTGTATCATATTATGTAGGTTCTATATACTGTAGGTTCCACGATGTAAGTTCTACAAACTGACTCTCTTATACCCTAAGTAGGGAACATACATAGTGAATACAAAGCCATTTGAGATTCAGCTCTATTCTGACAAAATTTTGACAAATTTAAAGTCCCTGTGAAGTGCCTTGAAACGTACAGCGTTATTCGATGTGTTGACGTAATTTCCCCTGAAACAGGAAGTCAGGGCGGGACATATCAGGTGGCTCCAACAGCCAATAGCACTTAGCTTACCTCACAGCCCAGGCTAAGCCGTACTTGACAAAAAAAACATTGAAATTTGAAAAAAATTGAAAATGAATGGATTCAAGCCATTTCCTTCTCAACCAAACGTTCGAACAGCCAAAGACACATTTACGACCCATAGTTTGCTGAGATCATTTCTCTCGCGCAACAAAGGCAACAGAAAATCTGACAAGAAGCTGAAGTGCAGAATGATGTCATCAAAACTGTTGATACGTATCGGTGGTAGAGAGAGACTGTACATTTTGAATGCGTATATCTTCGGAAGTCGGATTTTGTCGTTGTTTTGGAGCGCGTTAGTTTATAGAGAACCTTAAAGCTAACATATTCACATCTCTCTAAGGCTCAATCTGACCATTCTGTGATTTTGGGACAGTGAGCCATAACAAGTCAGGTCAAAGCTGATAGATAAACTTATATTTTTCGGATCCTGTTAATTAAGATTTCTTAATTAAGTAAAACGTATCAAGTATGTTCGGTTGTATGTAAATAACAATTAGTCAGAACTTTAGAAACACAAGGTCTCAAAATATCAGCTGCAGGAAAATAATATTGGTAAAAAATAAAATAAAAATGAATCAGACAGTGAAGTTAAGAAAAACAGTTTTTAGCTTCTGTGGTTCATGAAATATGTATGCATAGTGTAGCTCTACTGTTAATCTTAGTTCTGTCTGTGACTGTATAAAATGAAAGGCCTGTTAATATTCCAACACACACACACACACACACACACACACACACACACACACACACACACAAACACACACACACGCACGCACACACACACACAAATGTCTGAGAGATACTAAACACACCAGAGCGACTCCACTGTTGGAGTCTGGAGTCTAGACTAAACAGGAATTTGTAGTATGACGACAACAGAGAGAGAGAGAGAGAGAGAGAGAGAGAGAGAGAGAGAGAGAGAGAGAGAGAGAGAGAGAGAGAGAGAGACAGAGAGAGCGACACTGTAGATACAGTAGTGCTGAGAACTGATTTCTGTACTCCTGTGTTTCTGTTACTTTCTCACTCACACTCTTTTTACTTCTGTTTTTAGTCGTTCATGCTTTCACATTTCTATATCACAGAGAACACACACAGAGTGTTTTTGTAATGGTAAAGCAATCTTTCTTATCCAGATCATAAAATAATAGGACCCTAGTGAATTGCAGTGTGTGTGTGTATGTGTGTATGTGTGTGTGTGTGTGTGTGTATGTGTGTAAGAACCAGGCCCCAGAAGTCAGTCGCCAAGTTGTTCAGTTTGCCCGTCCTCTGTGTGTCTCTGCACATCCGCCCACTCTCTGTCCCTCTCTCAGCCGTTTCCTTCACACGCTCTTCTCTCTCAGCTAGGACAATTCTCTCTCTGATTCCCCCCCCCCTCCCCCTCCATTTTCTTAGTTTCTTTTATAAGCAGAGAGAAACTGTATAATGACCTAGGGTGCCCACCTGCCTGACGCTACGTCTGTTGGGTATAGCTGTGAGATACTACAATAAAATGATATAAGATTGATGTAAGTATTGACGTTATGATAAATGATGTCAATTGAAAATGGAGCTAAATCAAAGCAGACACATGGCAGTGCATGAAATGTCTGAATGGGCCACCTACCTCCACAGCCATTGGCCAGTAATGACGTATAGAGAGGGGAAATTAGCAGGAGCTTCCACTCTTTGATGAGGAAAAGACTAAGTTGGACAGCACATCACTACAAGTAGTGAAGTTCAGGTTGCTTTTATTTATTTTATTTTTTTGAGGTGGTAGCATTGTAATATTGGAACATACTAACCCCATTTTCAGAAAAGTTGGGATTTTTCTAACATGCAATAAAAACAAAAATCTGTGATTGTCGAGTCTCTTGAAACTTTAATTAACTGACAAAAGTACAAAGAAAGGATATTCAGTGTTTTCACTGACCAACTTAATTGTATTTTGTAAATATAAACAAATTTGGAATTTGATGCCTTCAACACACTCAAAAAAAGTTGGGACAGAGGCAAAATAAGACTGAAAAGTTTATAGAATATTCAAGTAACACCATTTTGGAGGATCAGGTTAATTGGTAACAGGGGAGGGCATCAGGATTGGGCATAAAAGGAGCATCCACCAAAAGCTCAGTCTTTGCAAGCAAGGAGGGGTCGTGGCTCACCACTTTGTGCCAAACTTCGTGAGAGAACTCTCAATCAGTTCAAAAAGAACATTGCTCAACACAAGATTGCAAAGAATTTAGGTCTTTCACCATCTACAGTGAATAATATTGTGAAGATACAGGGAATTCGGAGAAATCTCATTGCTTAAAGGGCAAGGCCGGAAACCACTGTTGAATGTGTGTGACCTTCGAGCCCTCAGGCTGCACTGCCTGAGAAATCGTCATGCTACTGTGATAAATATAACCACATGGGCTCGGGAGTACTTCGGAAAACCATTGTCACTTAACACAGTCTGCCGCTGTATGCAGAAACGCAACCCGAAACTCTATTACGCAAGGAGGAAGCCACACATGAACTCTATGCAGAAACGCCGGTGAGTTCTCTGGACCCGAGCTCATCTCAGATCGACTGAAAGGCAGTGGAAACGTGTGCTGTGGTCAGATGAGTCCAGGTTTCAGCTTGTTTTTGGGAAAAACGGATGTCGAGTTTTCCGTGCCAAAGATGAAAAAGACCAACCAGACTGTTATAAGCGAAAGGTGCAAAAGCCAGCATCTGTGATGGTATGGGGGTGCATCAGTGCCCACGGCATGGGTGACTTGCATATGTGTGAAGGTACCATTGACGTGGAGGCGTATATTGGGATTTTAGAGAGACATATGCTGCCATCAAGGCAACGTCTTTTCCCAGGAAGTCCATGGTAATTTCAGCAGGACAATGCCAGGCCTCATTCTGCACGTGCTACAACAGCATAGCTTCGTAGACACAGAGTGCATGCGCTTGACTGGCCTGCCAGCAGTCCAGATCTGTCTCCTATGGCACATCATGAAGAGGAGAATCAGACAATGGAGACCAAGGACCGTTGAGCAGCTGAAGTCTTGTATCAAGCAAGAATGGACGAAAATTCCACTTGCAAAACTGCAACAATTAGTATCCTCAGTTCCCAAACCATTAAGAAGTGTCATTAAAAGGAAGGGTGATGTAACACAGCGGTAAACATGCCTCTGTCCCAACTTTATTTGAGTGTGTTGAAGGCATCAATTTCTAAATTTGTTTATATTTACAAAATACAATTAAGTTGGTCAGTGAAAACACTGGATATATTTTCTTTGTACTTTTGTCAGTTAATTAAAGTTTCAAGAGACTTGACAAATCACAGATTTTTGTTTTTATTGCATTTTAGAAAAAATCCCAACTTTTATGGAAATGGGGTTAGTAGTAATATGCATTTCTTATCAGATGATTGGAGTCATTTTGTTCTTTCAAGTCAACTTACAGAAAAACTGCACCCTGAAATATTTGTGGTGTGTTTAGCGATTCTTGTGCTGGTTTGTTGGTTGACACTGTTTTTTTTGTTAAACCTGTGAAATGATAGCTGTTGTGTGCTGCTTTGATATCAGTTGCAATTTAAGTGTTTAATCAGAGAAAATACTTCAGTGATTACAAACATAAGTGATAATGGTTATGTTTGGTCATATTATTAGCCCCTAAAAACAAATGAGCAAGATCGTCTTTTCACTCACCATTTTTCAGTAATGTTCAATGTCATATTAATGAGAAATCCAACACAGAATTAAGCGAAATAAAATCTGATAACCGATTGCTGGAACTATCGGTTATCAGTACGGCTACAGTACGAGAGCGGCCTCTAGTGGTGAAATAAAACTATCACTGACAAATTTTGTTGTGTTATTTTTAGTTTTTTTTTTTTTAATTCATTTTGGATGTCTCTATTTTTATTTCTTATTTGGAGTGATATTTCATTTACTTTAATATTCATTAATAGTTAATATATATTAATATTTATACATTTATTTCTTTTTTTTAAAAAAATACAGTATATTTTCATAGTACAGTCAGTACTGTTTATTTGCAGTATTTTACTTTGAGAGTTATGTTTTCATTCAGTATCAATTTTAAAAACTATTGGTTGATTAATCAGTTATCGGCAGGTACTGCCCAACTTAGTTATCTGTATCGGTAAAATTCACTATCGGTCGACCTCTAATATCAAGCGCAATGCTGATGGAAGACGGTGGTATTACTATGAGTTGAAAGTTGAAACTTTGGAACCTGATCTGTTCAAGCACAGTTGAGACTACAGATAACGAGGTGAGAGAGCTGGAACAACTAAAGGACTAAAGTGCTGCTGCATCAGCCTCTTTAGGTAGAGATGAAGGCACCACTGTCAGCAGGTAGTCGAACAAAATGATGGACAACGTAGTAAACCAATAGTTAATAAGTGAAACCAGACCAACATGTTGACACTTTGGACACCATCGGATATTAATGATAAATATTGATTATGGAAGTGTTCATGGTGAATTTTCCCTTTTAATGTGCCGTATCTTGAGGAAACCAGTGTTTAAAACTTGTAGCTAACTAAATTGTGGGTTCAACATTGTCCTCTGGACACTGAAAACTACAATGTTCTTGTCTCAGCTGAAGCGTGTCTGCCATTTTGTTTGGACAGACAACAACGAAACGTGCACTTTTTCCTATTTCTACTTGCTGTTTACTACCTCACCATCACCCCTCCCCCCTCCCCCCTCCCCCAACACCAACCGGTTAGTTGGACAGCCTACTAATAACATAAAACCTCCTAGTGTTTAGAAAAAACATAAGCGCTCCAGGATTTCAGAAATTCTGATGAAGCTTTAACCAGACTTCAGTGGAACAGTGTTGATAATGGTGGCCAGCTAAAGTGTGTGTATTACACACCACTGAGGCTGAGACTAAACTTCCTAAACTCCAAGGAAGTGTGGCTGTACTCTAGGCACTTACTGGATAATAAGCTGTATGAGTTTAAAATGTAAAGGAGCGTCAAAGGTTAAAATGATGCCATGCAATAAATGATATATTATGCCAAGGTTTAAACATTAATGGAGTCTTGGCAGTTAATTAATACATTCTTATTACATGTGCTGTTGTATAAGAGAGAAACCATGAAGAACATATGGTGTCCTCTGTCTGTCTCTCTGTCTGTCTGTCTGTGTCTGTCTCTCTCTCTCTCTACCTCCCTCTCATATACACACGGCTAAAGTTACAGGTCCTCAAATCACTTTTCAGAGACGTTTAAAGTGCTCGAGCTGAGAGGAGCTCAAAACAAGGTTACTCTCTCAACTCCCTGCTGAGTCGGCCCGTGTGTGTGTGTGTGTGTGTGTGTGTGTGTGTGTATGTGTATATGTGTGTGTGTGTGTGTGTGTGTATATGTGTGTGTGTGTGTGTGTGTGTGTGTGTGTGTGTGTGTGTGTGTGTGTGTGTGTGTGTTAGGGGAGGGTGCGGGCATGCGATATTTTTTTCTCTCTGTCGCCATGTCTCAACCCCTCCCCCTTTTAGCCTCGGAGGAAGGACATCAACATAGAGAGAGAGAGAGAGAGAGAGAGAGAGAGGGAGAGAGAGAGAGAGAGAGAGAGAGAGAGAGAGAGAGAGGACAAAAATCACAGGATGGGAAGGGGGTGGGGGGGTATTAGAAATGGTGAAAGAGAACTGAGGTCAAAGTTTGTGTGTGTGTGTGTGTGTGTGTGTGTGTGTGTGTGTGTGTGTGTGTGTGTGTGCGCGTGCACATGTGTCCTTGTTTCCTTCCTCTTCTAACTTCTATTCTCTCTGCACCCGAGTTAGCCTCACTTTCACTGCCTAACACACAAGTGCCACCTCTGCACTCAGTGCAACTGTTCTTCACTGATAGTTGGATTACAGTTGCTGCTGGTGGAATTGTGCACACACTGACTGAACATATACACACTGACTGAACATACACACACACACACACACACACACACACGCACAGCGGATACAAGCAGACCAGCAGGCAGTGAGCGTGCACAGTCAAGGGTAGGAAGGGGCAAAAATATCTTGTGACGCTTCATAAACAGCATTAATCACACACACACACACACACACACACACACACACACACACACACACACACACACACACACACACACACACAAGTAGGCCAATCTGTCACAACAAAAAAGAAAGGACAGCAATGAGTTAGGGAAAGAAGAACTAATAAGACAGCGCAGGTGAAAGATGGGTGGCAAATATTAAAAAGCAACAAACTGTTGTTTCTGTATAGGGGCAAGAACGCATACTTTATGATTCCACTCAGCCTGAAGGGATGAAGATGAACAGACAGAGATAAAGAGAACAGATAAAGACAAGCTCACCTCTGTTCAGTTCACACAGAGGCACAGACTTCCTTTACAAACCGCCAGGCTTGACATGCAAACCTCAGCCAGAGTACATGACTGTGAGAGGAAGAGCGAGAGAGAGAGAGAGAGAGCGCACACACAGAAATGCAGACAAAGACGTAGGGAGGAAGGGAGGGAGGAGGGGATCCCCACTTCAGTAAACAAATCCGAGAAAGCATCTCCTGCTGGGAAAACGACTGCATTCTTGTAGAGCTTTCACAAAAACACCTCAATAACGGTTGAGTTTTTCTTCATGTCCTCCTCTTACTGTAAACATACGCGGAGGTCATCGGCTTGTGATGTGCATCACTTTCAGTTTATGCAGGCAGATTTTATTGGGCCGTGTTTACACAGTGTTTATGTACGCTTTATATAAGTTGGCCCATTTAATCCCGCCGGTTCCAATTCCACCTTTTGTCTTGAGTTTTAAACCTCTAAGCACTTTCTTTTAACTGAAAGACCAGCTATGATATAATTAATAGTGTGTTTCATGCAAACATTTTCATGTGGGTGGTGTAATTGGCCACATGACCACATGGCATGACTATCAAACATGCATCTGGCAAAAAAAAAAACGTGTCTGCACAGGAAATCCATAATAGGAAGTAAAACCTGTAACACTACAGGCCCAATTACCATATTTGGTACTGTAATCTTTAAGTGGTCAATTATTGATATTGTAATAAGGTCGTACTGCTGCATTTATACAATGCTCACAGGAGATGTAAACATACAAACATTCATAACTTAGCTGCATTGAAATTACATAATCAGATACCGATTATCCTCATTACCTACCGTATATACAGCACTAAATTATAACATTGACGCTGTAAGTGCAACCAAAAGGTTAACTGAATATATAATTTTATATATTCATTTTTAAACTTCTCTTTCATTTTGAAGAGATTACAACTATGATCAAAAACCAAAACATATTTTCTCACTTTTTTTTCCCTACACAGTTTGTTCTAGTGTCCATATGAAGAAAAAAATGGCTTAATATTCTATTTATTTAAATCCCTTTTATAAGCATCTAAAATATAGAAGTCCTATCAATGTGAATATGTGTATGTGTGTGTTTAAGACTTAACAGGTTTGTTCTCTCTCTCCCTCCCCTCATGTCAGAGGGGCCTCTTTAAGCTTGCAGTCATGCCTGCCAAAGTGCTGCCCCCGCCTTCTCTAAAATTCATTATCTTTTATTGGAGTGATGAAAGAGGGTTACTGGGCTCAAAGAGGTGGACTGTGTCTTCAAACAGAGTGCCAGCCTGCGACAGACAATGCTGCGGCGGTACTTTGAAACTCTATACACACACACACTCTTTCTCTCTTTAGTGCCTGTCCAACACACACACCCATCAAGAGGCACCCGCTCATTCTCTCTTTAATGCACACAGATTATCACATAATTTCTCCCGTTCGCCTGTGCAAACACACGCGCAGGCATGAACACACACACACACACACACACACACACACACACACACACACACACACACACACACACACACACACACACAGTTATGACAAAAGGGATATAATACTTGCTAAAGAGAAACATTCTTACAAACAATACAGAGAATGTAGACAAATATATAGGCTAACAAACAAGTTCAAGTTATTTCTATGGGTCTTTCTTCGTAGAAAATTAACTGGGCCAGCAGACATCAACAAATACTCAAATGTTGAGCAAAAGGTTTCTTCTCTTCTGTCTTGGCTTTCTAATCCCACCCCTGTGCTAATAAACTCTTTTTATCTTTAGAGACCATATACTGTAATATGAAAATGAAACACTGTTGGACCAGTCCTAATTAATATAGATACACTGTGCATGTGCATTCCATACAAAGACTCACATTCCTCTGCTCTCTGTTCTGTTGTTCATTCAATTAACCACTTATGCTTCCTAATCCACCAGGCCCATTTGACACACACTGCTAAATACACAATCTTTAATGACCCCTTGTACAAGCAAGACACACTGCGTGGTGCCACCCTATCCCTCCCTCCCTCCCTCCCTGCCTCATTTCAAATGACCTTTCCCAGTGTGTATGCATTAAACAGGCATACCTAAACCTTAGCAAGCAAGTAGAAAAGTACTGAGAATTGCTTTCTCTCCCACTCTCTACATATCATGTCCTTGGATTATCCATTGGCTACTTTCAGTCAACTGAAATATTTATATGATGGGCATCAACTCTTTGATTGGGCATCGAGTCTGTAGACCTTCTAAAACAATGCTCTTGTGTACGACAAACAAGAGAAATCTGAGTTCCAAAGCCAACATCTTCAAGCAGCATTGAAGACACCTATGAAGATGATCAGGATTGGCTTTGCATAAATAGATGTTGCACTGGTGACCACTGGTACTGGTAATCTACTCTATTAGCCAGCCTTTGAGTTAACTTTATCCGTGGCCATTATTAAGGATATATTGTAAGTCTGTTGTTTGTTGAAGCACTGTATGCCTGTACCTGTTATCTTTACTTTAATAAACAAATAAAGAAAGAAAGTAGAACTCACCTCCCCACAATGGGGTAACATGCTATCTGCCTGCATCCCTCTCTGCATGCGTTGTTGAAGCAGATGTACATGCCCTGTGGCCGACGAAGGTGGTATGGACTGCATGCTGCCATTGGGGAATCCACCCAAAGGAATGGTCCCCATTTTGGAAGCATGAGGTTCAGGATCAAAATGCCGCAAAGGCTTGGTGTTGTTCAGAGAAAAAGTTTCTGGACCCATGTTGCAGGGGGTGCCTTTGCTGAGCTGCATCTGGGCAGATTTTGTCTGTGATTGTTGCATGAGTATTTTGAGACTGCTGCTGGTAGGCTGGCTGGCTGTGAGGGCTTCGTAGAGCCGACCGGTCATGTTGGGTGCTTGACTATTCTGCGAGTTGAAGGGACATGCCTGTGTGGAAGGCTGGGTTCCAGGCTGAGTTGGACCAGCTGGGCTAGGGTGTTGTTTTTCTGTTCGGTAAGGGGGCGATGGTCTTGTGGAACCTGATGTTGGGGGTATACCACTCAGATAAGTTGCTTGGGAGCCCTGGACAGCAGAATTTGAGCCTCCAGATGGAGTACTTCCTGGAGGAAGTGGGTTTTGTGGGCTAAAAGGTGGTTGAGCAAGCGCTGGACTGGCAAGCTTTTCTGGTCTATATGGGGGAGAAGGTCCAGCAGATGGGGCTGGAGTTATGCTGGAGATGAGAGAGCTTTGAGGACTCTGGATGCTGCTGGCTGGGCTGAAGGGTTGCTGGTGGGGGGATGAATTGGGAAGCTTGTCCCCTGGCCGATAAGGGGGAGATGGACCAGCCCAGGAGGATCCCTGCTGGCCCAGTGAGGGCAAACCTGACTGAGATGGTGGTGGCCCTCCACTGCTGGTGGAGTGGTGCTTACTGTTGGATGCCAACTGCTGAAGCTGCTGGGCACGTGATACTTCACGCCAACTGGAAGTGGACCGACTGGAAAGTGCAGCTGAAAGCATTGGTGATCGAGCTTGATTCTGGCCCTGGGAGGAAGAAGAAGAAAGGGGCGATGCTGAAAGAGGGGAAGGGGCTGGCTTGGATGGATGGGGTAGAGTATAAGGAGCACCAGTTGAACTAGGGCCCATCTGGGGAGAGCCTGCCTGGGGAAAACCAGGGGATTGGGTGAGGTGGGCTTCCAGGTGAGAAGCTCTTTGTGGGGAACGTTTGGGAGTTCCACTCCCCTCTGGGTGCGCAAAGCTTCCAGCACTACCTGTTTGCTCATCTACCTTGTTTCCTAAGATCTTCTCAATGTCCAGCTCAGGTAAAGAAGGGTCAGGGTTCTTTGTGAGCTCATCCAGAATCTCTTGAAGCTCCTGTTCTACAGAAGAAGCTGCTGAGTTCCCATTTGGATTATAGGTAGGTGCCAGACTTCCTGAGCCTACAGCCGTTGTTCCCGGGTTAGGCTTAGGAGGCATAGTGTAAGGAGAACCCAAACCGTTATTGTTACTGTTCAATCTGTTTCCTTCTAGCCCACTTCCTTGGTTACCCATCCCAGTTCCAGAGGGGAATGGGTGGTGGGGATAGATTGGACCCATGGTCAGGGTAACATCCTCTAGACATGGTCGCTTGGCATTGCTCTGGGCCATTAAAGGATCAGAGACCCCGTTTACTGAAGAAGCACCATCCACAGCCCCAGTCAGCTTCCTCTTCACTCCAGGCAGCTTAGGGAAGAGAGAGATAGCACTGTTAGAAACCACATCTGTTCTATCGGCATGCATTGTATCTGTAAAGTTCTGCACAAGGATGTCTTCAGATTACATCTGAAATATCAGACAAGGTACTGGATGAGCATAAAATGCTATGTTAGTCAAAGAGTGGAGTATCTCATTTAACCACAGAATTCAAACATTTAATAGTCCATATTTACAGACAGCAATGACTATACATGTGTGAGGTATAATCAATGATGAATAGATACTGATCATGTCAGCAAACCAGCTGTCTTTCTATTTGTGCCAGAAGAAGTATCATTCATCATACCATTTCCATTACTGCCTCAGTCATCACTTTCTCAGTCTACCACATTTACCCAAGTTCTGGTTCAAGTCCTGGATCTCTGAAGATCCCTCTTGGTGGATTAAAACTAAAATGGCACCAATCATAAAGCCTACACTTAAAGACATTCAGAGATGTCAAGATGTTTGCAAGCATGCATACCAGGAACAAAATAGAGTGACTATACAGGCATAGATAAAGATGTAGCCATTGTACAAGTTGAAAAGAAAAGTCGCAGGGTCAAAACTATGATAGTGTGATACTGTGAAATTGAAGGGGGAAAAAATGGCATATGGACACCTTGAGTAAACCCATAATCCAGTTTATTTAATAATAGTAACCACATGATACCATTAAAACTCAATTTCTTAGTTTTCTTCCAGAAAGTGTCTCGAAAGGAAAGAACACACATTTTCAAAGACATTTTTAGCCATTTCCTCGACCGAAAATGTCCACTTTATGCACATACAAGATACAGTATATTCCTACAACCATGGTATATTCGTCTGAATGGAAGAGGTGTGACCCATGTAATCAACTTCCTAAACACACACTCTTTCCGTTCCACTCTTCCTCCTCCACCTCTCATCACCCTGTTTTTTTTCTTCTTTTTTCCCCCTCAAGATGTGTTTTCTCATAGATTCTAAAACAATAGAATCCAGTCGACACACCTTCCCTGTATCGCCAAGCTGTCTACAGTGTCCACCCTGCTGTGCTGTGTGTGTTATGTGTGTGTGTGTGTGTGTGCGTGTGTGTTAGAGAGACGGGTAGGATTGTGTGCGCTAGACACGTGACAAAGGGGAAGGGAGTCTGCATGTGTAACAGAATATGAATTACTTCAGCCATCATTTCAGTCTTGCTGTTCTTTCTGTCTCACTCACTCACTTACACACTCACACACACACACACATTTTTTCCTCCATGCCAATTTTACTCTAAGCAAACACATCAATACAGACACAGACACATCGATTCTCTTGCTCTCTCCTCCCCTCCTCATCCCCCCTCCTTCTGGATTGGAGGGACATCTTTCATTCGGCAGCAATCGGATTTATCTCATTATGACTGACACCACCATCTGTCACCGCTGAGAGCAGGCATGTGTGTGTGTGTGCTTGTGTGTGTGTGTGTGCTTGTGTGTGTGTGTGTGTGTACACATTATAAGGAGAGAGAAAGCGCATAGACCTGTCATCCAAACCTTATGATCCTATGCATATACTTTACAATTATTGCTCTTGAGAGATGGCACAGAGAGGTTGTTTCGAGTTCCATTATTTCTAGTGTATATATGAAAACACACATAAACACACACTAACTCATATGTAAGCAACAGCTTACTGCCATTTTGGTGTCAGTAATGAGTTTGGCTCGGGTTCATTTTTGGCTGAGCGTTTCTACGAAATGACTTCAAGGCCACTTTTTTTCCCCCTACACCAAAGTTTTAACTGTGCAAACTAATACTTCCACACTCGTATCTCTTTGATTCACCTTCCAGCAGTCTGGAGTGGCATCTGCATGTTAATCCAAATCATGGATGCGCAAACCACACATCACTACAGTCACTGTTAATCGTATTATATAATGTAAAAAAAAAAAAAAAACGGCAGCATGTGCAATGGCATACCATGGCTGCATGTGTATATCCCGCAATTCATTTATTAAAGCCTTTCCAGGCTTCTTTCTTTTTTTTTTGAGGGGGGGGGTACTTCTGTACTTCTAATATAAGGTCTAACAATCTCAATACATGCATCTGGATTTGTGTATTCTTGTCATGAAGATATTTCAAACATAATAGGGGCAATTAATGATTTATATCTGGTGTTTTCTCCTCATCATTCCGTAGCTATTAATCTTAGTTATAGCCTAGATCCTATTATTACTCTTACAAGTGGACCTTCCATAAAAGCTTTTATTGATCCAGCTCAGTGCAGACCAATGTGTCCTTCTCTGCTCTGTGAACTAAATCAAATCAATTTACTTGCTGAAGGCTTTTTGAACACTATCAGGCAACCCATCCCGAAGTCTTTCAGTCCATTCATCTTCATTTGAGATGTTTCTACTTGTGTTTTTCAAGCACATGCTAGTGTAGTGCTAGTAACCATTGACAATAATTTCCATATGCTTCATTGTACTGAAAAAACAGTGGCTTAGTGGCTAGCACGTTTGCCTCGCACCTCCGGGTGTAGGGGGCTCGAATCCCGCCTCCACCCTGTGTCCGCAGAGCTTGCTTGTTCTCTCCATGCTTCAGGGGTTTCCTCCCCCAGTCCAAAGACATGCGTAATAGACCGACTGGCATTTCCAAATTGTGTGAATGTGTGTGATTGTGCTCTGTGATCGGTTGGCACCCCATCCATGGGGGTCCCCCACCTTGTGCCCCGAGCTCCCTAGGATGACCCTGTGTAGGATAAGCAGTACAGAAGATGGATGGACGTTTCATTAGTACTCACTTATAACGGAAGGGCAGTTGTTAAGGCAGTCAATAAATGGTTATGAGAAACATATATTTTTATATTTCATTGTATTTGTTAACTAAGCTCTTAATCGGTCATCCTCTAAGAACACACTTTCTAGTGATAAGGATTTGTGGTTATGCATTGCCAATATAAACGCATAAACAGTTAGCGTTTAAACAGCTTATACTGAATCACACATGAATAGTCCAACACCTTCAGGGAAGTGAAAGAAACCAGAATGACTTTTTACTGTATTGTTGGATTGCTGGATAAAACTATATAAGAAAAGCTTTGGTTATACATTCTCTCAAAACTGTCTCATCCTCAAACCTTCATTGCTAGAACGTAATGGCTGACAGGGTCCCGGGTTCAATCCTTAGCTCTCTGTGTGTAGTCACATGTTCTTGCTGTGTTTGCGTGGGATTCCTTTGCATTCTCGGATTTCCTCCCACCTCCCCAAAAAAACATGCCGATAGCTGGATTGGTAACGGTTGTATTTTATATGACGTTATGTGCGATAACTTCCTTTAAACGTCCATTAGAGGTGATTTCAACTGAGCAGGTTTTACTTTACTTTTTAAGTACAGGCAGGTATATTACAAAAAACCTGAGCCAAATACATTATAATCATTTCTAAATAATATACATTTCTGAAATTGTGAGCAGTTACGGTCACTGTAGGTGGAGAGCTAGAGCTTAGATTGTGTTGCCTCCCCTGGGGGCATTAAGCTCTGTATTTGAGAAGTGATAGAGTGTAAGGGCTTCGGCGGTTCATATGTTTTACTGTGCAAAGCGGGCAACTGAGGACAGAGCCACTCCCTCAGAGAACACAGCAACAGGATGAGGACCATGTGTGTGTGTGTGTGTGTGTGTGTGTGTGTGTGTGTTTGTTTATGTATGTGTGTGAAGGAAAAGAGAGAGAGGCAGGAGGAGTTTTGAGCCAAAAGAAACAGTAAGGGAGGGTTTTAACCCCTACACACTCTTCAGTAGGTTCAAGCAAACAGCAATAAGTCTATATGCTGGTGTAATGTGTACAAAGAAAACAGTCGTCATTAGGAATATACACAAACTCTCTCTCTCTCTCTCTCTCTCTCTCTCACACACACACACACACACACACACACACACACACACACACACACACACACACACACACACACACACGTCCTGACATTCTGAGTAAAGACTTCCTCTTTGTAAGAATTTAAACAACACCCATTACATGAATTTAATGAGATCATGTTTGCAAAAGCTTTTATACTTCAGAGAGCAACCTTCCTCATGTAACCCTACTGAAATTTCTTCTCTCTCTCTCTCTCTCTCACCCCATGACATGTAATGGTGTGTCAATCATCATTAGGAGCACCATTGTTGTGCCCTTAATTACTGCAGTCTCTGCGCTGCCACTGTCATTTAGATATGCTAATAAACAAAGAGCCGACCTCCAGCCACGTGCTACACATAGACTCACTGCAGTCTTACACACACACACACACACACACACACACACACGCCCATGCATACACACATACAATACAACAGTTTGGAGTGATGGCTTTCACACGGGAGCTGGGAAGTGAGAGAGAAGGACAGCGCGGCCTTAACCGCTTGTGAGAAACACACTCCAACTGGCTCTAAAAATATCCTCCCTGTTTCAGACAGTGGAGCTCTTTAAAATAAATAAATAAATAAATAAATAAAAAAGTATGTGGGGTCTTCTGCAATGCAGGAACCTTCAGTTGAAATGCTGATCATCATCCTCGTTATCATTTTTACGTCTCCCATTCTCCATTCTCGTCACCCATGTTAGTTAAATAATCTACCATCGTTCATCAACTATAAATAAATCAATAGTACTTTATTTTGTTTTAATGTACAATGCTGCTTTAAGAGATTAGCAAGATTAGGCTGGAACTTGACCATAACCTTTAAATCTTGAAATGGCTCAGAAAAAGAAGAATGAACCTGAGCCCTGATGTTGAAATGTGACCTAATTACATACAACATATGCTCTGGATTAAATTGTCGAATATTCCTTAACTCTTCTTACCAGAAGCCAAAAAATAGAATTTGTGGCTGTTTTGGGGGGTGCCCGTGTTCAGCATTGAACATATTTGTGATGTCACACTCCACACTAGTGGTTAATGGCTCATATGAAAGTAGACACTCGGGGCTTTAAGAATTTGCAATTTTCCATAAGTATTTCTTTTCTTTCTTTTTTTTTTTTTTTACCTAGCCTCCTAGATTTGCCCAGCAGGGGGTTCACACCCCTCCCTTTTCCCATCACCTTGCTCACCAGCAGCTAAACACAGAGTCAGATACTCTACACACAGAAACCCAACAGTGTCCTGACTAATATATGGACTATATTTGTTTATACTGATTGAAAATGTCTGATAAGTTGAATTTCAGTGTAGTGCTAGAAAGGGTTCATATCAAAGGGATGCTTATTTAACAAAAGCCATAAAAAGAAGATCTGATCATGTGCTTTTAGGCTGAGCTTCAGCTGGTCAGTCCTTGAGTCAGAGTCAGATGGTAGGTTGTGAGTGTCTGTTGGAAAATGAAGATGTCTGTGTGTCTCTGTGTGTGTGTGTGTGTGTCTGTGTGATCATGTGTGGGAGCACAGATGTGAGCTGACATGGAACAGGTCTCAGACAGGCTAAAGAAGATTAGACGCATGCCTCCAGCCTGCACACCCACAGACAGCAAAGAGGAAATCTGTCTGAAATGCTGTACTATAACCTAATATTTAACTACATATCTTATGTATTATGTACCCATCTAGAAACGTATCCATAGCACAAGCACGTTGTTTATGAGAATGCTTCAATTCGATTAATAGCAATTTTGCATCATGTACAAAAAAAAGAAGCATGTGCGATAAAAACAAATAAATAATTAATTAATTAATGCCAGATTGCGTAACCTATCCAACATTCTTTGCTGTGTTTTTATTTTGACACAACTGGAGTCAGAAGTTGAACTGCAATTGAACTGAAACTTTCCACCTCTGTCACTGGCAGCCTTTCAGTTCTATCTGTTATCTGCTACAAGCCTTTTTCCTTCTGCTCCACAGAGAAAACAAAAAAAAGTGTTCAACACTCTCTACTTCTTCATCATATTACATCCTCCCCCCCCTTCTGTTTTTTTAAGTGGGGTTCCCCTAGGATCCGTGACATACAGCTACTGGTCCATGATGTTGTTATTTATTAGTTTTTGATTACACAGCAATGGAGAACCCAATCAACTACCATCATTTACTGTTGTTATAGTATAGTTATTATCCAGTTATTATAGTAGTACGGTTCTTGACTGATTGGTTTAATGGGTTTAAAATGATGCTAGTTTTTTTTTTTTAAAAAAAAGAAAAAATCTAAAGCTCAATAACTGAAAATCAAGTGTAAACACTATAAACTTGAACTAATGGAGTTGTAATAAAACAGGGAAAAGTGGTGCTTTTATTATGTCTAAAAAAATGCTTCAAAACGATATTGTATTACAGTGGAGGGCGCAGTGGCTTAATGGTTCGCACGTTTGCCTCGCACCTCCGGGGTTGTGGGTTCAGTTCCCACCTCCGCTTTTCTTTTGCGTGCATGGAGTTTGCGTGTTCTTCCCGTGCTTCAGGGGTTTCCTCCGGGTACGCCAGTTTCCTCCCCCCAGTCCAAAGACATGCGCTGTAGGCTGATTGACATCTCTAAATCCTCTGTGGTGTGTGTGTGTGTGTGTGTGCGATTGAGCCCTGTGTTGGGTTGGCAACCCGTCCAGGGTGTCCCCTGCCTCATGCCCGAGTTCCCTGGGATAGGCTTCAGACTCCCCTGTAACAATGTGCAGGATAAGCAGTACAGAAAATGGATGGATGGACGGATGGATATTTCCCTAACATGCTTAATACTTGAATAGTTGGAGTATGTTATTAAAATGAATATACATATATATATATATATTTTTACATTGAGACATTGAAGAAGCCCTGCAGTATTTATCAGTGTGAATACACTACAATTACACATGCTGAAAAAAAATCATTTCGAATAGTAATATGCCCTTTAAGACGCAGCTAAAATGACTGACACAAAGAGGGAGAGATCCTTAATGGTTACATTTCTCCTCCAAATGACTAAGAGTCTGAACACAAGAAGTGCCTCCTGCTACCACAAACAAATTAAAGTTGATTTAGATCTCAGAGATCATATCGCCATTTTTAGGAACTAAGGTTAGACGAAGGCGGATTCGGCTCCAGTCGTCAGCACACAGTGTGGCTACTGACCACATACGGCAGCCTCACTTTTTCCTCAGCGGCTACGTCATGACTCTCCGTCATCCACCCCCTCCGCTGAGTGTACTGGAAATCATCACAGCAGGACATCTGCACTGCTCTAATCAGAGTTAGGAAAACACGCTGACACACTCAGGCCAACTCCACACGTTATACACTCATTCACATAGATTCATGTGCTTTTTAATGGTCAGGACGGAATGGAAAAGCATGTTAGGTGTGATTACAGTGCATCAGTTTCAAACTGTGCTATAATTATTGGTGTCAACTGTGTCAAAGGAAGGAGTGCGTCTATCATCCATCGTCATTTTTAAGTAAGCTGAACTCCTCGTACTGCTTTTCCCTGTTCCCCTGGGTTCCCCTGGGCTTCTAGTGCATCAGTAAAGCAACGTGGATTTTTTTACACACCGGTTTAAAACAGCTCCAGAATCAATAGACAGTGTTGTCGTAGTGGAATACGCCGCTTCTCTTAGCTTATTGATGTTTGAACGACTGACCTTCTCTCTTCTGCCGTTCTTTTCACCCAGCAGAGGAAGTATGGAAGGAAAGAATGAGCGAGAGAAAGGGAGAGAGTTACAGAGGGATGTGTAGAGTTTAGATAAGTTCACTGCTCTTACTTTGACTCAGCTTTGTGCTTCTGTTCTCGTCAGGCTCTCTCAGGCGTGTGTTTGTGTGGGAGTGGATTTCGGGTTTTTTTTTTTTTTCCGGTTTGATTTCAGGAACTGACATTTCCTAGGTAAGAGAAAGAGATCTAAACAGAGGGGATCTCCTGCACGAGTGTATACACACACACACACACACACACACACACACACACACACACACACACACACACACACGCACACACGCACACAAACGATATGCACACTCAAGTCAGAAAGAATGAGTGTGCTTCAAACAGCGTGATGATTTAACACTTTTATGCACATATACTATAGCGACTGAGACAAACAGTTAGAGACACACATAAAGACAGCCACCACTACACACACACACACCCACACACACACACACATACACACACACACACACACACACACACCCACACTGTGCTTATGGGTGCAGAGTGCCGGAAGGTCTGAATCTCTAAGCACTGTGTTCAATGAATGCCAATGAACTTGCAGAGAAAGACAGAGAGAGAGAGAGAGAGAGAGAGAGAGAGAGAGAGAGAGAGAGAGAGAGAGAGCGCAAGACAGACAGACAGAGTCAGATAGACAAAGAGAGAGAGAAAGAGAGAGAGAGAGAAACGGAGAGGGAGAGACAGAGAGAGTAAGACAGACAGACAGAGTCAGATAGACACAGAGAGAGAGAGAAAGAGAGAGAGAGAGACATGGAGAGGGGGAGAGAGAGAGAGAGAGAGAGAGAGAGAGAGAGAGAGAGAGAGAGAGAGAGAGAGAGAGAGAGAGCAAGACAGACAGACAGAGTCAGAAAGACACAGAGAGAGAGAGAAAGAGAGAGAGAGAGACACGGAGAGGGAGAGAGAGAGAGAGTAAGACAGACAGACAGAGTCAGATAGACACAGAGAGAGAGAGAGAGAGAGAGAGAGAGAGAGCTGATGTGTGGCCTTTTCATAACAGTCAATAAATGCTGGACAAAGACAAAAGGAGAAATGAAAAGAACGACAACATGGGTCTGTGCGGCTTTGTGTGCATGCATGGGTGTGTGTGTGTGTGTGTGTGTGTGTGTGTGTGTGTGTGTGTGTGTGTGTGTGTGTCCGCATAGATGGTAAAAATCCATTCATGTTTTCACCGTCATTTCCTGCACTGCTGTAACTAAGCAATTAGTCGGTCTGTTTGTTAGTCAACTTGACTAGACAACGCGATCTCACTAGCGTTTTAACAGACACATTGACGATTTTATAAATAAGTCTGTTCCGTGTGTGTGTGTGTGTGTGTGTGTGTGTGTCTATATATAAGAACAGCTGCAGGCTAGATCTAATTTAGAAGCTCCGCAAGTCTCACTGGACAGTCCAGCTGCGTCAAAGAGCCAGTGAGTCACACACACACACACACACACACACACACACACACACACACACACACACACACACACACACACACACACACACAGATGAACTTTACTTTCATGCTCAGGCTGAGAATGATGAGACTGGAGATGAAGGTCAGAAGGAAAATTGTTGTCTCATCAGCAAAGTGAATAAGACACCAGCTATACAGTGTAACACACCCTTTAGCTCTTAACAGGAAGTATAACAGTGACATGTTTAATGCTATTATCACTGCTACGTCATGGTAGTTTGGTTTGCTAAAAATCTAGGGGGGGAAAAACTACAAAAATAAATGAAATATTCTGCACAAAAACACATTTGAGCATCGTATTAGATATTATGATTCGAAGCTGTGTTCAGTGTGCAGGGGTCCATCATCCAACAAGCAGTACCTTTTTTTTTTTTTTTTTTTTCCAACCATCCCCAAACCCCACCAAAAAAATAAATAAATAAATAAAAAAATAAAAATGTAATTCATTTCACAAATATCCAAAAATGGCAAGTAGTGGCTCCGAAGATGACTTTTCAGTTATGTTAATGTTAGAGTCAGACCGTGTGCAAACATCATTATCGGACAGACTCGATTTTGGAGCAGAGAAAAGAAACTGTGATGAATTCCATCTGCTCATTCAAAAGCTTGGCCGGTTATAGACTTTGTACGTCAGTATGGCTGACATCTGAAATGCTCACACACCAAATTAGAAAACAATACACCAACCACACGTAACAGTCAGACATCAGTCATATTTAACTCAAGGTCATGTGATTGTAATTTGAAATGTTTAATCCATACAGAATAAAAACGCAGAATTCATCTGATAAATAATGCAGTGTGACAGAACTGCATTTTTTTGGACTTGGTGTAGTTGACACAGTATTGTGCGTTTATGTACGTATAACTGTAGTGATATTTTTATTGTTACTCATAGAGCCTATATGCAGTGGCCTTAGAGCTGATAGAGATGTTGCCAGTATAATCATTACACTTATACCTTTTCCATGTAAAATCATTTATATTTGTAGGTAGTGAATAGTATTTTCACAGCATGGTTCGCCTGGATATTCTTCCCAAACCTATATATTGTGATACTGATTGTGTATTGTGAAAACTGTGTATAGTGTGATATGGTATTTCTACACTAAACAGTAACCTATTACTACCATCATACATCTCTCACAATTAGATCCTTATCTGTGTAAATCTGTGTATTTCCTGCCTGTTTAATGCTAAAAGAAGCTGTGCACTTGGTCTGAACCTCTGACCTCATGATAAGCACTGAGCTCTCTTTCCCTCCTATTTCCTCGTAAAACAGTGGGGCAAACCCGAGAAAAGGCACTTAATAGATACACACCGTCTTCTAAACTGAGAGGGACAGAGCGCTGATGTGAGTGAGTGAGTTAGTGAGAGCGAGAGAGAGAGAGCGAGCGAGAGAGAGAGAGAGAGATTGGAAAAGGCTAAAATGAAAAAACGGAGAGAGTGAAACAGAGGAGAAGCCAGACACACACCCACACACACACACACACACATGCACCCAGAACAGACACCGTATTCATTTCACACTTGTCAGCTGCAAGAATCAATATGAAACACAGCCTGAATGAGGAAAGACAGACAATAGAAAAAGCGAGAGCGAGAGAAAGAGAGAGAGAGAGACAGAGGGAGAGAGAGAGAGAGAGAGAGAGAGAGAGAGAGAGAGAGAGAGAGAGAGAGAGAGAGAGAGAGAGAGAGAATAGACAAGAGACAGGGATGGTGAAGAAGGGAAAAAGGAAAGAGGCTTTTCTGTCTCAAGAGGAAAAAAGACTCCAACTGTTTAAAATGAGCAACTAAAAGAACTCCTTTGAGTATTACACATAAGCTCGGAGTTTAATAGTGTTTTTCATTGTTAGACTGAATAGTGAGGTAGTTTTATTAAACAGCGCTTAAATGCCTGGTTTAAATACAACATAAAACAAACAATATAACATGTATATATAATGCTCAGGAAAAAAACCCACTTGTTTAATCAGTATATCAATATTATATTATAGTGACCTATTCCTCGAATCAGTAGACACTTTCTATAACTACACACCTTTCCTATTAGTTAATTCATTCATTCATCTTCAGTTACTGCTTTGTCCTGGTCAGGGGTGCGGTGGTCCTGGAGCCTATCCTGGGAGAACACTGGGAGGGAGATTGGAATACATCCTCTATTACAGGACACCATGCATACACACATTACTACCTCGGGGCCATTAGTGTAGCCATTTCACCTACCAGTGTGTTTTTGTGCAATAGGAGGAAACCAGAGAGCCGAGAAGAAACCCATGTGGACAGAATGGAGAACGTGCACAAACTCCACACAGACGGTGACCCGAGCTCAGGATCAAACCCTGAAGCTGTGAGTTGGAAATGCTACGCTACCTGCATGCTGCACTTTCCTATTAGTGCCACTGTGTAAACCAAACATTCACACTAGTTAATGAATAATATGTTTTAAGATAATAAGAATAACTGAATACTAATGGATAAATAGCAACAATTGCATTATGCTACATCAGTAACCGGTAATATCGTTGTTGTTTTTTTTTGTAGAACGCACAGATTTGGCAGACTTTTTTTTCCCATTCATAAATGGTTTTGCTCTAATACACGTTCACTACAATATGTGAGTCAGTCCAGACTCTTCCTGTCACATGCACTAACCAACAGTAGCTGCTGCGATGCCATCAATGAGTAATCTGCTTTACTGTTCAGAGGGCATGTGGCTTATGTGTGCATGTGCGTCTCTTTACTGTAAGCCCTGCCCTAAAGGGTGGAGCCATATGTGTGCCTGTTCCCTCCTTCCATCTCTCTCTCTCTCTCTCTCTCTCTCTCCCCACGCTGTAATGGTTTAATAGCAGATTACTGTGCCACTGCAGGCTCGTTGGGAGAGTAATAAAATAAATGGGTTTGTGATGCCCCCCCCCTACCCCCAACACTCCCAACACAGCAATACTGTACTGTTTAAAATTAACTAATCAGCTGCTCTCAAACCAGTTCTTCCAACTTCTTTCTTAGCCATACATCTAAAACAGGGGCTAGTGAACTTTTTACAGCCAGGGTAGCCTTTTAGTATATATAATTGCTATAACAACTATAATTGGAGCATGGAAAGAAATCCATCCATCCATCTTCTGTATTGCTTATCCTACACAGGGTTGGAGGGGAGCCTGGAGCCTATCCCAAGGGATTTGAGGCACACTCTGGACGGGGTACCAACCCATCACAGGGCACAACTGCACACACACTTACACACCCACTTACACACACTACAGACAATTTAGAGATGCCAATCAGCCTACAACGCATGTCTTTGGACTGGGGAAGGAAACCGGAGTACCCGGAGGAAACCCCTGAAGCACAGGGAGAACATGCAAACACAATCCACGAACACAATTCAGAACCCATTTTGAATCGCATTAACAGCACTTTTCTTAGTTTTTCCACGGTCAAGTTGACTATTATTATTTATCCCTGTTTGTAAGTTATCAAACTTAGGATCAAATTCTTACAAGAAAAATCTTGCTGACATCATTTTAAACCCCTTCAATTCAAGTGACCATTCAATGAGCCTTATAACTATAATAACCCCTGTGCCCTGGATTTAGAGTACACCACGGGCGTAACCTGGCCTGGGCATTCAGGGCTGTAGCCCCGAAGATTTTTTTCTTTAGCCCCGAATAATTCTCCACTTGGAGCGGCTTGTCACTGTGTAACTGAACTTCAGTAAGAGAAGACAGTAGTGTTGTCATTTTATATATTACATATATACACAGTATCTCACAAAAGTGAGTACACCCCTAAGTGAAAATGTCCAAATTGGGCCCAAAGTGTCAATATTTTGTGTGGCCACCATTATTTTCCAGCACTGCCTTAACCCTGTTGGGCATGGAGTTCACCAGAGCTTCACAGGTTGCCACTGGAGTCCTCTTCCACTCCTCCATGACGACATCACAGAGCTGGTGAATGTTAGAGACCTTGCGCTCCTCCACTTTCCGTTTGAGGATGCCCCACAGATGCTCAATAGGGTTTAGGTCTGGAGACATGCTTGGCCAGTCCATCACCTTTACCTTCAGCTTCTTTAGCAAGGCAGTGGTCGTCTTGGAGGTGTGTTTGGGGTCGTTATCATGTTGGAATACTGCCCTGTGGCCCAGTTTCCGAAGGGAGGGGATCATGCTCTGCTTCAGTATGTCACAGTACATGTTGGCATTAGCTCCCCAATGCCGGCAGCACTCATGCAGCCCCAGACCATGACACTCCCACCACCATGCTTGACTGTAGGCAAGACACACTTGTCTTTGTACTCCTCACCTGGTTTCCGCCACACACGCCTGACACCATTTGAACCAAATAAATTTATCTTGGTCTCATCAGACCACAGGACATGGTTCCAGTAATCCATGTCCTTAGTCTGCTTGTCTTCAGCAAACTGTTTGTGGGCTTTCTTGTGCATCATCTTTAGAAGAGGCTTCCTTCTGGGACGACAGCCATGCAGACCAATTTGGTGCAGTGTGCGGCATATGGTCTGAGCACTGACAGGCTGACCCCCCACCCCTTCAACCTCTGCAGCAATGCTGGCAGCACTCATACGTCTATTCTGCAAAGCCAACCTCTGGATATGATGCTGAGCACGTGCACTCAACTTCTTTGGTCGACCATGGCGAGGCCTGTTCTGAGTGGAACCTGTCCTGTTAAACCGCTGTATGGTCTTGGCCACTGTGCTGCAGCTCAGTTTCAGGGTGTTGGCAATCTTCTTATAGCCTAGGCCATCTTTATGTAGAGCAGCAATTCTTTTTTTCAGATCCTCAGAGAGTTCTTTGCCATGAGGTGCCATGTTGAACTTTCAGTGACCAGTATGAGAGAGTGTGAGAGCGATAACACCAAACTTAACGCACCTGCTCCCCATTCACACCTGAGACCTTGTAATACTAACGAGTCACATGACACCGGGGAGGGAAAATGGCTAATTGGGCCCAATTTTGACATTTTCACTTAGGGGTGTACTCACTTTTGTTGCCAGCGGTTTAGACATTAATGGCTGTGTGTTGAGTTATTTTGAGGGGACAGCAAATTTACACTGTTATACAAGCTGTACACTCACTACTTTACATTGTAGCAAAGTGTCATTTCTTCAGTGTTGTCCCATGAAAAGATATAATAAAATATTTACAAAAATGTACATATATATATATATATATATATATATATATATATATATATATATATATATATATATATATATATATATATATATATATATACACACACACATTTACAAACAAGGTGTGTAAATGTCTATATGAGTTCCAGTTTACGTGAACATGATATGAGCAGAGCATAAGGACAGCTAACATACTTTGCATGGCTCTGTAGCAGCTAAACCCATACAGTGATAGCTTAGTTGTGTTTCCCCTTGGCTAGCGACACCAAACTAACCTAGTCTCGTGTTAGATAGCCAAAAAGTTTTATATTTTATCCATCTTGTAGTCCTGCAAACAGTAATAACACCCGAGGAAAGTTTTATGATACATCCAACTTTTTGTCTTACATTCAAGAAAAGATGCATGGAAACAGTTTATTTAGAAGTACAATTTAAAATGTTTTTTGATGGAGAAGCATCTGGGCTCAGCCACTGGTGATTAACAGTCCAGCTAACGCCCCTGAGCAACAATCCTTATGCTATCGGTATAGATGAATGGACGCCTTAGTTGGAAGAGCTGTAAAACCAGGACAGGGTGAAAGTAAATAAGACTTAGTGGCTGGAAAAGCAGCTTCATGCATGTTGAAGGAAAGCTCATGTTTGCCTTCACTCTCCCACACTTCTGCTGCGCAACAATGGAAACTGGCTATAAAAGTAGAGAAATAAATCATCACGCAATAACTGCAAGCTGTCCTTATTACCAGAAACCCCTTTCAAGCCTGCACACACATCCACACACACACACATGCACACACGCAAGCCAAAGAAAACAGTTGGTATTATTGTTCTTTTGTAGTTCCCATTTGAGGAAGTATGCGCTGCATCGTTGATGACACATTGATTATCTTGCTATGAGGACAAAGAGAATAGTGAACACTGAAGTGTCTCTGTGGAGGGATCTTTCTTTTTGGATGGTGGGTGGGGTTGGAGGGTGGGGGGTGGGGGGTATATTCCATAAGACTCAGGGGCAGGGCAGGTCGTCTTGGACCTGAGGAAATTCCCCTTTATAAAGGTCTCATTCATGCCAGAGTAACACTATATGCCTCAGGGTCTGTATGTGTGTGTGTGTGTGTGTGTGTGTGTGTGTGTGTGTGTGTGTGTGTGTGTGTGTGTGCGTGTGCGTGTGTGTGCGCAAGAGCTTCCATAGCCAACAGAAACAGTAACAGGTACACAAATACAAACACACGCTCTAACACATACACACAGACCCTGTTCGTCCTTGCAAACATTTGCAGGCAGTGTAAATACAAATGTGCACATTCTCATGCCTTTACCACACTATGACTCATAACTGCTGTATGTAGGAGTAGAAAGTTCTACATGGTACCCAGCTAAATGTCTATGTGTGACACAGGTGTGATATTACGTTTCTGGTCGGTAATGATGATTGCATAACACTTTGTCCTATGTAAATAGAGAGTCCTACTGTACCTCTGACCCTTTAAATATGTGTCTATAGAAACTGGTATTTATGCTCAATTGGTCAGGAGGTGTGAATTAATTTTCTATAACAGCATGACTCTGACAATAGTTCTGACCACATTGTTTTTATTCGTGCGCATGTTATTGTTTCTAACCTAACTGCTCACACAGAGACTTGTATGGCAAACACTTACATAAACAGATTAAAAATTGTGGAATTTTTTTTAGCATTTCTGGAAGGAGTCTCCAGTATCAGAGCTTAACAGTCGGAGGTAAAGTGAGACTGTAATAATGTAAGGGATAACACAAGTTGTTTTATAGACATTCCACAACATTATTCGGTCCGTACAGGATTTTGCGGAGTTTTTTGTGATTGTTCCGGACAAAAATGCTTGATTTTGCTGCGGCTCTTTTTTACAATTAATGATGCAACTTGCTGAGTTTTTTGGTCTTTTTTTTGTGGAAAAATACTTGAATTGGTGAAATTGCAATCGCACGAAACTGTTTTGCGCGGTCTTTCGCAGTGATGTTTGTTGGTAAATGAGACCTTTTAGCTGTACTCATGTTCAACGCACGTCTTTGGCTGAATGCGCGTTGCGATGATGTCACATGACACGTCTGGGCCCAAATCGAATATTGCATTCGATTTGGGCCCGGATATTACAGAGTTTTCTAGATTTTGCGTTCATTTCTGTGATCGCAAAATAGTGAAATCCTGAAGGGACTGATTAAATGGCTACAATAATAATAATAATAATAATAATAATAATAATAACAATAATAATAACAATAATAATAATAATTATTATTGTTATCATTATTTATTATTATTATTATCTAGTAATTACAAATAAATAAAATGTATGACTTGCCATTCTGTAATTAACAGAAAATTGTAATCTTTGGCAAATTGCTGTGGCACAAAGAGGAATAAAACAGTTCAGGATGCTGTTATAGGAAAACAATCAAATCAAACTAGTCGAGATAAGGAGGCATCTAACCGCATGTCAGTCACATTGCCCGTCATTGCAGATTGTTTTTCAAGTGGTGTGGATTTAGAGGAAACACTGAACTCAGGGCTTTTTCCTGTTTGAATGCTGAATTTCCGAACAGCTATCTTTAAGCAGGTTCCTGTGAAATCACAGACTACACCTTTAAAAGATTCATTCGTTGAGTACACCTTTTCCTTTGCTAATTTCCGAATGAGGTATATTTGATGTGTAAAAGCATAATGTAAATACAGTCGGTGAAAGACTGAATGTTTGGGGCAGTATATACCTTGAATAAGTTACTACTTGCTACCAGAATGACCACTCTCAATGTAAATCTACTCCCGTTCTCAATGGAAATAGAATCAAGTCCAACGCTAGATTTTTACTCATAATGATAATGTGTGTTTGGTGTCCAAACCAGATAGCCCACTCATTCCCATTGTATAATAATCCTTTTTCAATGCGTGCCTTTTTATTTTTCTGCTTACCCCCTAAATGCCTATGATTAGACAGATGGAAATAGCCCTCTGCAGTGCTTCTATGCGATACTATATATTATAACCTAGAATTTGAGGCTAAGTATGCATTGGCCTTGCTTCACTCGTGATAGCTGTTGACGTGAAAAGATGGAAAGAAAAAACTTGGCTTAATCCGTGTTATGAAAGTTCTGTTTTGCATTGTGCAAGAGGAACAGCTCTACTGCTCACCCACCGCTGTTACATAAACATGCTAACCTGATTTCATCTGAACTGTAGCCAAGATCATTAGTGTCAGCATGTCTATTGTGTGTGTGTGTGTGTGTGTGTGTGTGTGTGTGTGTGTCTGCTGATCTGCTTTAATCTCACAATCACTGCACCAACAAGATCAGTAAACAGAGCTTTATAAGAGGTGAAGAAGCTCGCTACATCATTTCTCTCTCACTGTCGCTCACTCTCTCTTTCTCTCTCTCTGAGGGCACATCAGGTAAAGCTCAAACTCATTTGCCGCATGACTGAAAAGACACAGAGATATTGCCAACTATCTAAAAAATCACACACACACATACACAGAGAGAGTGTGAGAGAGAGTGAGAGAGAGTGTGAGAGAGAGTAAGAGAGAGTGTGAGAGAGCGTGTGAGAGAGAGAGAGAAACTGAGTCTCTATTGTTTGTCCCACCTGCAGCTCTGAAGCCATTGAGCGCTCGAGGCAGCTGCTCTCTCTCCTCTTCCTCCTCCACTCCTCCTATCAGTCTATCATCCCTCATTCCTCTCCTCAATCCGAACACACTCCTCACATTGTACACCATATCCCTTAACCCTCACCTTAAACCCCCCAAAATCTTCACAGCAAATAGCCTTGTGCTGAATTAAATCCTTAGATAAATCCAGATGAGCACAAATGGATGCTGTTGGAGTTTATTTCACACTGAGGGTGTTAATTAAGAGCCGTTAGTGTTCGTTCAACACCGGAATTTTGGTGGAGTTTGTCTCTTTCATTCATAATAATAATAATAATAATAATAATAATAATAATAATAATAATAATAATAATAATAATAATATCACGAAAGTAAGGGAAGATGGGAAAATGAGAAAGGCATGAGCCAATAATGATATACAATATATTGCAATATTTTGCACACACAGTATTGATATCATAGAAATAGGCAGCATTTAAGTGTATCATCTGCGCTTCTGAGATGAAGTCTGTCCATTACAGAAAGAGAGAATATAAACAGCAGCTCATCTTAGGCTCATTATTTTGGTCATATTTGAAGGAGGCATCATACATATGGAATCAAATTTGTGGCAAAAGTATTGAACGTAACTTTTCAAGAAACAAACAAAAATATACAATGAGAAAGAAGAAAAACACTGAAACAGTGAACTCGGTGGCAAAAAAATGTAAACACGGTCTTCAAATAAACAGCGTTCTCTGTTAACAGTTTTCTAAGCTTCGTTTTCACTAATCATGGTTCATGAACGCGCTGCTAGAGTTCTTGTTTACGCTCCGCAAATTTACAGTCGCCATTCTGGCAAAAATCTCACGTGTGGGCGGGGCTTAACAGCAATTCACTCTCATTGGCTAGTGAGATTCGGATTGACAGCTCCCTGACGTGGAAGTGAAGACGAGAATTCTGGAGAGAGTTCTGGATGCGGTTCTCAGTCTAGTTATAGTGTTTGTACTTTGTAGTGGAAATTACTTACTCAGTATATTAGTTTGTAATTAATATTTGAGGTTTGGGAAGTCTCATACGACTATTTTTTTTTCTCGAGATGAGCTCTCAGGAGCGGCACGGAGCGTCATCGTCATCATCGACGTCATCCTCCTCATCAGCTGTCGATCCAAATCTCATAGCCAATGAGAGTAAATCGCTGTTAAGCCCCGCCCACACGCGAGATTTGTGCCAGAGTGGCGATTGTAAACATGCGGAGCGTAAATGAAAACTCCACCGAGTTCACGGTTTTCAGTTTCAGGGTGGTTTTCTTCTCTCTCATTGTACATTTTTGTTCGTTTCTTGAAAGGTTACGTTTAATACTTTTGGCAGAAATTTAATTCCATATGTATGGATGATCTTTCTTTTTACACAAAGTGTGAAAAACATGTCAGACAAAAACAAAACAAAACTGTTGCTTCAACTGAAAAATATTTTATAATATAGTATTTCTAAGATACAGTACTATGCAATACAATACGATAAATCTTGTAAACAATTGCTGCAATATAAAAATTTAATATTAGTGCCCAATGAGCACACTGGCTTAAACACTGCATTAACCACCACATGGTAAAAAGAAAGATTATTTCTCTTCTACTAGTTCAGATTCAGGGTCAAATAAGCAAAGACTATTATTATTACTATTATATTATAGACTATTATTAAGACCAATTATTATTTCACTTCCCGAATCAAAATACACGGATGAACAGGAACGAAAGAAACGTCGTATACAGAAATGAAAAGCTATAATTAACTAGAATAGGTGACTTTTTTGTGGCAGGTGGGCTAGTGGACAGTCACGCTGGCCTCCTGAGGAACAGTGACGCAGGCGAACTTGCTGGTGCGTCAAGCGTACCGGGATACTTCACAAACGGACAAATCAGCAGTCTACCCTGACCTTTACATGAGCCTGAGGCCTGGGAGCTGCTCGTGTGTGTGTGTGTGTGTGTGTGTGTGTGTGTGTGTGTGTGTGTGTGTTTGCAAGGCAAGCTCAAGAGACATCATTGTGACGGAATTAGACGTCACAGAAATTGCAACAAAACAAAACAAAAACACACACACACCTTATCATTACTAGTTACCGTTATGTAGATTTCCCACTGATCTACATATTACTACAGCCGCAATTCTTTGCCTAGTAACCTTCAGTTCAGTGACAAAATCATTTCGGCTTTTCTAATCAAGGCAGCAAAACATCCTCATGTGGATTTAGCAAAATGTCTCTACAAAGAGACCAAAATTTTGTATGCACCTGTATGACAATATTACATTATCATAATTATATCACAATAATTGCCTTCTATTACCGTTCATAATATTGCCATGAGGTTGGATTAAGAAACCTAATTACTACTCGTTTACCTGAAGATAAATTCATTGAATGTTTTCTTCTCTCTCTCCGTAACATTCCTAAAATGCTGAGGCAACAGATTTTAGTTTTGGTCAGAGTTTAGTTTGAATTTGTAAGACGAACATTTACATAATGTTCGTTTAGGAAATCTTTTAATGTTGTATGATCAGCATAGTTGAGACACGGTAAAGCAAACCAACGTTCATTGCAGGATCGTTCATTTTATAACGTGATAATATAATGGTGCTTTTCAAAATTGTTGTGTTTTTTTTCCCCCCTCCCAGAAGAAAAGCAGAGTGTTTTTGTGCTGATACAAAAAAAAAAAAAAACAGTCCCTTCAGGATGTTGCAATTTTGCAGAAATTAAGACAAAATTCTTGATCAACTAAAACCGGTGTGTTGGAATTTGGTTGGAAATGAAACCTGCAGGAAGGTAGATCTCAAGGAAGAGGGTTGGTGGCGACTGCTGTAGAAGATCACGTTGTGTATCAGTCCAAACATGTCCAACAAATAGCTGCTATTTTCCGTTGTATTGCAATAGTAGAACACTGGTGACAAACATCGTAAATGTCCTCATAAATCACTCACTAACACGATTAAAAAATTTCACTGCTACGTTGTCCTTTGTTTTGTCCCGCTGATCGGGCTGAAGGTCAAGACATTGCTTGGTGTCACTTTTTTGAAAAACTTTTTTTTTTTTTAAACTTTGGAACCAATGAAGCCACTTTACAAGCAAAACATGTGCTGACGTTTGAGAATAAACACCCCAGCCTTATTAGCGCCTGTGAACATTCTCTGCTGGCTGAGAAGGCTTGTATTGTTTTATGGTTTTCCGAGTGATACTGTCTTCACAGAGAAGGACACATTCGATGCTCCTTGAACTCTGTCCATAAGAAGAGATCTCAGAAGATTTCTAAATGTGATGGGCTTCATCACTGGAGCTGAAAACCTCAGGCAGACCTTCTTCTGAATGAAACACGCAGTGGGAGTGACTGCATTTAATAATGTCCTTGATAACGATATCGAATATTATGATATATCATATAACCAGTTATTGGCACAATAAGACATACACCCACACAACCACACACACACACACACACACACACACACACACACACACACACACACACGGGTGCACATTACTTACTGAACATTATTCATTTATCTTTAAACTGCACTAGACTTTGATATTGAGGAGTATAGACACTCCATGTTCCCTTACAGTCTGGGGCCAACATGTGTCCTAAGATCCCATTACACTTGTGTGTGTTTGTGTTTGTGTGTGGGTGTGTGTGTGTGTGTGTGTGTGTGTGTGTGTGTAAGACTCTACTTGTGCCAGGTTACTGACAATGAGGTTCTCGTGTTCTTTGTCCCAGCCCAGCTTTTTCCCCACTTCAATGGCAGATGCGCACACACATACACACACACACACACACACTGAAACACTGTGCAGAATACATGTAACTCTGAAATAGATTATCTAAGTGACGAAAGGAAAAAACAAAAAACTTTGTTAATACACACACAGATACACACATATAAACACACAATACATACCACTATACAAACACATATATGCTACACACACGTACAATTCACACATATTGTAAGTACATCAGTTTGCAGATGTATGTGTCAGTGACTGTGTGTCTGATTTCCCATGAATGACATGCAGACAAGTTGAGATGTGTGTGTGTGTGTGTGTGTGTGTGTGTGTGTGTGTGTGTGTGTGTGTGTGTTTGGGGGGTGGGGGGAATGTGGAAAAAGCCCAGACCAGGTTTAGTGGCACAAACCCAACACACACAGAAGAGAGCCTTGGGGCACCTGCACACACACACACACACACACACACACACACACACACACACACGGAAATAAAAAGATTCACAGTGATAACACCCAGCAGCACAATAAGAAGTGAATCAATAAACAGCGCACAAACGGCAAGATTCCAGGTTTATCATCATACGCAACAAAACCGGTCATCAGTGTCTGTGTTTCATATGCACTAGTAAAGCACCTCAGGCCATAATCAAAAACCTACGATTATATGAAAACTGATATTTACTTCTCATGTTTTAAAGATAACTCAAACAGAACTGAACTGTTTCTTTAAAACCTCAAAGAAAATGCAAACACAGTACATCATATTCTATTCTACATGTATAAAGTTAAACCAGATTCACCAGAACCGGTTTTATACTTAATGTTAATGAAAAATCTCCCTTACAAGTCTTAGATGTTTGAATAGAGTTGGTCTGAATCCAGGTTTTAAAATAAAAATAAATAAATAAATAAATCAAGCAGAACAAATTTTGTCAGGCACATTATAATCATGTGGTGATGAAATTTTAGGTTATTAAAAAAAAAAAAAAGTCAAGTTGTGGAATTTCAGGGATTTCAGGCTACTTGGAAAGCCTCGATTATCTCACTGTAACGGTCCGAATGTCACAGTTGTAAATACATCTCTAATTTTTTAACCAAATGACCAAATGACGGTTATTTCTCGAGTTACATACAGCACTAGACTGGAATGGACAGGCCAAGAACAATCAGGTTCCTACCATCAACATGAAAGCAGATTCTGCAGTCGAACTGCCTCAGACAGTAGTGTGTAAATACGCTACTGGCAACAACACTAATCCGAGATACTGACAACAAAATGTTTGGCTGTGATCATGTTTCTGATCAGCGTCAGAAGCTATAAATAACTAACTATAGAGACTGAGGCGTGCTGGAAAACGTGTCCATAAGGATAATGTTAGCTGGAGGATGGCTATCTGTCTATAGTGTACATCTACAGTAAACCCGAAGTAAAATGATGCATCATGAATGAAAAAAACGGCCATTTAAATATTTCAATAGACAAAATGAGATTGGGTATGCAGATTTTACTCCCTTTCTGTGAATAGAAACAAGATGAAAAGGTATGTTATGTACATTCCTGGGCAAAAAAAAAAAAAATGGGCCAAGAGCAAAATGGCAAAAAAAAAAAAAAAAAAAAAAAAAAAAAAAAAGCTTTTAATGGTCTTAACAATAAATCATTGGTCAGGAAATTAGCAAGAATTAAACAAATAGATAAAGTAAGTTAGTATGAGACACCTCTTTCCTTGGATTTCTTTAAAGTCCCCATGAAGTTCCTTGAAACGTGTAGCATTATTCAATGTGTTGATGTAATTTCCACTGAAACAGAAAGGCAGGGCGGGACACATCGAGTGGCCACTCCCCCCTTTTTAAACAGCCAATAGCGTTTAGCTTACCTCACAGCCAGAAAACTTGCAACTGTTGGGGGCGGGACACTTCAGATTCTAGAGAGCATTTGATTGGGCAGAAAATCTGAAGTGAAGAATGATGTCATCAAAACTGTTGATCCGTATCGGTGGTAGAGAGGAACTGTACATTTTGAATGCGTATATCTTCTGAATGTGAATTTTGTCATTGTTTTGGAGCTCACTAGCTTGTAGATAACCTTAAAGCTGACATATTCATACTAAAAGCCACAAAACTTCCATTTTGTCTTCATGGGAACTTCAGATGTTTAAGCCTTGTGGGTAAACTTGTGGACAGTTTTTACATTTTATTTTATTTTATTTATTTATTTAATTGTACACCCAGACATGTGTTAGTTGGAATTTTACATCAAACATTTTAATCATCATCATGATTTTATCTTTGTGTAGAAGAAGACTATATCAGTGAATTTCCCCGTTTCTATCTTTTCCCCAAACGGTTCACCGCAGCAGAAGTAAGTGAGCAAATGGTGACACAGGAGGTCTCAGAGTGCATTTGTTTAATTCTGGCTAATTTCCTGACCAATGATTTGTTGTTGACCATTAAAAGCTTCATATTTTGCATTTTGGGTTTTTTTTTTTTTTTTTGCCCAGGAGTGTAGTTTTGACGTGTGAGTAGTGTCCTTGGAGATAGCAGGTTTGATAAACACATTTCATATGGACAATATCATTTCTATTGCTGAAAATTCTACACAATGTTGCTGTAGCGTTTGTGTTTTTGCCAAGACCATTTATATTTATGCAAACGCACAGCGTTGCTGAGGCAACGGGACTACAACGTGCACGCTCAGAAACATGTTTATAAGCACATGACCTCACAGATGTGTTGTGATTGGCCAGGAACGAGTTTGATTAACGAGGCTTCGTTTTCCTTTCTGAGAAACGAGTTTCCGTGGCCTGAACCTTTTATAACTATGTGAATGTAAATTGGCAAATTTTTTCAACTCACTGAATGTTTATAACTTAAATCTAAATAGACTGTGTGAATTTAAATTTAATTAGTATTTCAATGTGACACTTTCTTGTCCTCTCCGGCATGCTGCATCTAAAATCCCTCTTTTAGATAAGCACGGGTTCATAACTGCCTACGCTTTGTACCTTCGTGTAATCTCATACCCAACATTGAGCTCTCCTTCCTTCTCCCTTTTCCTTTTCCTTTCCCTCACACACATCTCGCACTTATCTTCATTCATACTTACTGTTTCTATCTCTGTTTAACACCATCCTTCATCTCTCTCTCTCTCTCTCTCTCTCTCTCTCAATAAATCTCAGCACTGCCTCCGTCTCACCCAGTAGCGTTTTCCCCAACACGTCACAGCAATTAAAGCCCTCATAAAATGGCGCCATGTAGACCCAAAGTGTGTGTGTGTGTGTGTGTGTGTGTGTGTGTATACTGTCATCCTGTATATGTGTGTGCATTAGTGTCTGTGTGTATTAACACGTCCTTGAGGGGGCAAAAGAGGAGCTAGTTATTGATTGCAAGTCCCTGTACAACACACACTGCAGGCTGTTGATTTCTCCAGCCCACTGCAATCTTCCCCCTCTCTCTCTCTCTCTCTCTCCTCTCCACCTCCGCTGAATGCCTTTTCATTGAACCAACATCACTCTTCGCTTGTCCTCAAACTCGCTATAACCTGAAGCCATGTTTAAAGAACACTAGATTAGGATATAAGTGGCGTTAAAGTGCACTTGAGTGAGAATGTATACAATATACACCAGTGATATTTGCAGTTAATGAAATAACGAGAGCGGGACGCAGCACTCCATCTTAAGTGCAGAACATACCACTCAGGTCTGCTTGTACAGAGCGAAATACCCGAGGGGGTTCTCTAGAGTGTGTGTGTGTGTGTGTGTGTGTGTGTGTGTGTGTGTCAAGCACCAGGTGTATGCAGGCCCCGCTCTTACAGCAGTAAAACCCAGACTCACGCAGATGTGCATATTTATATTATTTACACAGCTGTCATTCAGATGTGCCATTTACTAATGCAATGTATCCCATCGAGATTCATAAGCCTCAGCACTCAGCTCAGTGTAACGTACCTGATTGTTGTCATTATGAAGACGTATGAAACTTGAAGGTTGCAAAAAAAAAAAAAAGAAAAAAAAAAAAGGCATTCAGCTCTTAAACTCTTGCTCTCTAAACACGGCGTTTTAAATGTAATTAAAAATAACCTGGGAAGAATAATAAACTGTTTAATGAGTTTTCAAAGCTCCAGTCTCACAGAAACAAACTTTGCATGCAACGGAGCACTTTTTATACATTGAATATCAATGTTCTGGACAAGAATATCTTGCATAGCAACATATCAAACCTTCAGTCGAGCGAGACGTTCTGCACCAGCGTATGTTAATCAAGACCACCTCTATCACTACCACTACGCTTTTTGAATAAGATCGATTTCAGACCTTCAACAATCATGATTTTTGTTTAGCACGCACCTTAGCTATGTTTGCTAGCTAGCTTAGCAGGCACACTTTTGTGGCTAACAGTTTCCAGGGTTTTCTTGGTGTTTGGTCACAATCTCAGACAACACAACACAAATTATCATCCTAATATACAAATTGTTGCGCCTAATACACAAATATTACACCATAAGTGGAACTGGTAGCTGTAATTGATAAGAATATATATATATATATATATATATATATATATATATATATATATATATATATATATATATATATAAAACACTGTTGTTCGCATTATGTTCTGAGCTCAAAAACCAAGCTCACAAGTAATATTTTCGGAATTCTTTTACAAAAGAACAGAAAAAAAATTCACTGTTTTAAATATATAAATGTGAATTTAGCTCTGTGTTTAGAAATTTGCAAACACAGAATCAGAACCCACATTTATGAGTTCAGGATTGCATGGATGAGCATTATATAGTGACAGTATCTCTCAGATTCATCCAGGCAAATCATCTTAATAACATGTTAATAACATGGCCCGTCCTCTCAGCCTCCACACACACACACACACACACACACACGCACACACACACGCACACACACATGTATGTACACACGACTGAACCTCCAAAATAATAATCTTCTTAGTTACAGAGGAGTCAAATAATCTGGATGAAGGGGGATTTGATGGTCGGAATTAATGCATGAAGACCCTGGGTACAGGCGTCACGGTATCTGCATAGCAATGCAGGCAGAAATGTGTCTACCGCGCACCACGCTGCCAACGTGCCAAATGTTAATAATCTGCCAAGGGAGAAATCGAGCCTTATGTTCATTAGTCATTAAAAAGGAATATTTTAGCAGCAGACGCTGAAGTGCTTGAGTGTCATAACAATTTAAAAGAGAACGAGAGACGCTGAGAGAGAGAAGAGAGCGAGAGGGAGTGAGAGAGTGAATGTGATCCTTATTATCCATGTAGGCAGCCTGTCTTGAAAAGGAGTTGGCTAAGGAGATCAATGCTATATCACTCACACACACACACACACACACACACACACAGAACCCGATCCATTGTATTTTGCTCTGTCTTGTCTTATGTCCTCTGAGCAGTGAATAAAGTGTTAGAAGACGTAGCCATCAGCACTGCTGTGTGTATTTACGTAGATCTTTGTGGGGACCCCCATAACCGTTTTTCTGATTTTTATACTTTTCTTCACAGTTCTCACACACCAGCTCACTTTCTCACTATTGCATGACAGACACTCATATGATGAAGGCCATGGTTGGCTTCCACTGTACTTTAAACTGGTGAAAAATGTACAATGGAATGGTCAGAATTCCCACTGGTGAAATTTGAGTAAGGTGGTGTACATAATAACTGACGGATACACCAATTTTAAATTGAGTGATTATGCATAACAATAATAGATGTAATAGATGATGCATTGTAGATAATGAATAACGGTGTCCCATGATGCACTGGAGTCCCATCTAGGGTGCATTCCTGCCTCAGTCCTAGTGTTCCCAGATTAGGCTTTGGATTCACTGAACAGGATGAAGCGGCTGTTAAAGATGAAAATGATGCACAATCATACTCATGATCAGCCAATAAAAGGGTGAATGTTTAACTAGTTGCACCATTCACAAGCCTAGAAATTGCTAACTGAGATAACTGAGATAACTGAGATAACTGAGATTGGGAAAACCGAGGAAGAAGCAAATATGTTTTGAGGTTAAGGTTAAGGATATGTATCATTTATTATCTAACTATAGTAATACATAAGGCAGTGGAAATATTCCACAATGAAGGCAAAACAATATGTATGTGTATGTGTGTGTATGTGTGTGTGTGTGTGTGTGTTTGTGTGTGTGTGTGTGTGTGCGCTTGACATGGCCTACTCTCAACTAATCACTACTTTTTGAAGATGTATATTCCTGCTTGTACACACACACACACACACACACACACACACACACACACACACGCACACAAGTGCACACACATACACATCGAGTGAAGTCATTTCAGCAGCTGCACAAACATGTGGAGAGAAATCATTGTGCTGTGTGTGTGTGTGTGTTTGTGTGCCATGTTTATTAGCTCCTAATGTGGTTGGAGGGAGAAGCACAGCTGGGCTGTGAGAGCAGGAGCGTGAGGATGAAAACGGACATGACTGCCGTTCCTGTTTTTTTACCTCCCACACTCACCGGCTAGTTTTCTGCTCTCTCTCTCTCTCTCTCTCTCTCTCTCTCTCTCTCTCCATGATGCGAACATCACCTGGAAAAACACTGTCAGTTCTCTCTTTCTTTCTCTCTCTGTCTCTACTCCCTCTTTTCAAACAGATGTTTAGTTAGGAATAGTGGGTGTTTATGTGTAATGTGTGCTTGATGCAGAGTTTATCAGCTTCTCTTGTGTTCTGTGAAAGATCAGTGAAGTAAAGATTTCATTTTCTCAGATGTTTGGTTCTTTTCGGGAGTTGCGTGTGTGTGTGGTGTCTTGTGGGCCGACAACAACATGCACTGAACTATGCTAAGAGCGAATCTGCTCTAAGGGCGAACCGCTAACAAACATCTGTCTGACTAGCAGGAGGCAGAGAGAGAGAGGGTGTGTAAAAAAAAAAAAAAAAAGTAAAGAACCAGGCAAAAAAGAAAAGTCACAAATTGCTGTTGTTACTGTTTTATTTTTATTATTATTATTATTATTATTATTATTAGCAGTAGTAGTAGTAGTAGTAGTAGTAGTATTACAATTCAGTTGTAATTACATTAACCTTTAAAACAGTTGTGCGAGCTAAGATGACTAACTAACCCTGAACTCAAACACTGATTTTGAAATCATTCCTTATAATGTGTACGGTATGACATACTGTCTTATGCTATTTAAGGCTAATTTGTTCGCATGGAACCTTAACATTTTCCCACTTAAAACAGAGCTTTTTTTGTCAGTAAAAAACAAACAAGAAACTGATTCTCTGATGTATAATCTCAGTAAATCATGTCTACATTATTAGATTTGATAATCAGAAACTTTTCTCCACAGAAACTGAGTGCTAAGCTAGTTGACTAGCTAGATAACTCAGCCAGTGTTAGCGATTAACAAAACAGTCTGGATTCTTATCGCATATTAACGGTTTTGTCTATTGTTAAGTAACTAATCGAGAGAATGCCAATGGAAATCGACACTCTGAAATCCTAACTGTTTTGACAAATGTGAGCTTGTTTACTAGCAGTTAGCTAGATGGCTAGGTATCACAGATAAGTGCTTTCAGCTAGGGGAAAGCGCGCAAGAGATGTTCCTCGGACATTAACCTACTACTCAACACGTATTATTTTAACGATTTAAAACGACATGTTCAGGGGTATTTAAACCTGAAACTCGAGAAAGAGCGGGAATTGGACCGAGTGAGACAGGGTAATGGTGAGGCAGACAGAGGGAGGGAGACGGATTCCTTGGCTGCGTGGACGCTGTGGAATTTTGGGTCTAGTGGAGAGGAGCTCAAGTCCTGGCCATGTTTGTTTTGGACGCTTGTGTAAGGGAGAAATATGTTCCTCCTCCCTTCCAGCCTTCGCTCTGTTGCAACAGCAAACAATCCAGCGAGGCGCTACAGCGGCACTATCACACACCATGAGCCAGCAGCTTCGCTCCCCCGCCGCAGCCCAACAGCTCATCTCAAAGCCAATTATTATCGGATTATCACCGCAGAGCACAGCAAAGTGAATCGTTATGATTCGGTGACAATGACTTGATTTTTTTTTTATCACAGAATTTCACCTGAGATAATAATCTCCAAGTTTACTACCTACTGTAATGCGAATGAGATTAGCCTACTTTGTAACAACGCTCTGACCCGGAGATGAGTGACTGTGGTTAGTTTGACTCAGATTGAGCAGATACTTGTCTCTCTGACACAGAAGACACGAATCAGAAGAAACAAGCTTGTGACAAATGTGTCAATTTGATAGCTGATAACGTGACTGTTGTCTCAGCAAGTAAAGAAAAAAAATTTTCCGTGCTTCAACGGCTCACAGTGACACTGACAGAGGATTCGTTTTTGAAGTAAGCTTTATCACAAATGCACAAAAGAAAACCCACTCCTTTGAAGCCCCCTATTTTTGTGGTCCTAAGCTATTTTAATTCATTTTAGAGCTCTCCAGGGTTTAGTGAATCTGGGCCAATTAAAACTGTTAGAGTACTAACACATACGAAAGCAGGTCTGATGTCTGTTACAAAAACCAGCGACTGACATGGAAGCAAGATTGTTAGAAAAAAAAAAAAGCACTAATACAAGAAGTGCTGTTCTCCATCGACTACAGCATTTTGTTACGTCTGTAAATGAAGGGATTATAAGATGTGTTTAACCAAACACGCTAACATGATTGACAATAGCAGGAATCTAGCAGTCACCTAATACCTCTTACTCAGATCTTACGTATCTGTTATTCACTTATTCACCTTCAGTCATATTATTCGTTAATTCAGGACGATTAATGGCAAATAGTGATGAGAGTAAGACAAGCGAGTGTGGAGTTCAAGGGGTTAAAAAGCATTAAAGCATTTACTGATTGAGACTAATTCCACCGTTAGCGCTGGGGTTGTCACGATACCGTAAACATATCTCGTGATACTATACCAGCTGAAGTATCACGATACCACGCAATATTGTGTTCATTCATAATTCAAATCACAATATGAATTTACAAACTTGAATAACTGACTATTGGAAAAACTCAAGAACACTCATACAATTGGCAAGCAACTAATTCAACGTGCCAAATATTTAATCTTTTGTTCCCAAATGGAAATTTTCCTCAGAGAACTAAGAATCAACACATCATTAGGAACAAATAACTGAAGTCGGAAACAAACTCCAAAAAAAGAAAACAGGAAGAAAAAAGAAAACCGGGAACGTTAGCGCGCTTACAATCAAACATGGCTAATTTTAGTATTTACACACAGCGGTTAGCATAACGTTAGCTCGCTTTGGCTAGTTTTAGTATTTACACACAGCGGTTAGCATAACTTTAGCTCGCTTACTAGGAAACAGGAAATCTTTAAAGACTAAGGAAAAGAATTTAAGTTAAATGAAGTGTCCCTAACCTTTGCGTATTCTACAGAAGCAGTGAGAAGCAGTGTTTCATTTTAGCGAAAATAGTATTAACTGCCGCACATACAACATTACTTACGGTATTGACGATACTAGCGTTTAAAGAATACAGTGGCATCGGGGGTATTTTAAAGCCGTAGTACCATCAGCTTTATAAACAAACTGCTGTAATTGTGCGATAATATTGAAGCATTTATTCTCAACAATTTGTACATGTTTACCCAATTAAATTACTCTGTTAATTTGGTGGGGTGTACTATCATTTCGACTTCTCTCTACAGTAAGTCGGAAACTGTGATGCTATGTGGATATAATCCAGTGGAAACGTACACTAGGGCATTGGCAAGCTCGGCTTTACCTAATGACCCCTTTCTCAATTACATCATCAGCAGTTTGTTGGACTCCCGAGACTAAAGGTAAAGAAACTTAGCCTGTAGCAAACTGCCTCTCTATTTGCCACCTGCACACACACACACACACACACACACACACACACACACACACACACACACACAAACACACACACGCATATTTTCCCTTCGAGTGAAATTTTACAGTTATTGTACCAGTCCAAGTATGAGCTACATAGTGATGAATGCTGGAGGTTTCATGGAGTGCCTCCGAAAACAAATGCTTCAGTATTCCAGTAACAGCTTAAGAATGCAGCAGAGAGGAGTGGAGATACAGATGTGTGTGACTGCCTTATAAATGATTAAAACTCTTTTTCCCCCCTCTTTCTCTCTAAAACCAGACATCCTTTTCTTCGAGAAAAACACACACAAACACATTGTGCCTGTCTCTTTGTTTCCAGTGAACCATGAGGACTGTATCAGTGGCATGCACTTGAGCAAATATCTCTGCCAAAATGAGCGTTCCCACTCGCCATTCCCATGTTCTCTAAAAATAAAACAGTGCAGAGAAGAAAAAACACACACACACACACACACACACACACACACACACACACACACACACACACACACACACACACACACACGCACACGAGCTGCAATTATCCTAATGTGGACATATCTGGCCAGCATAACCCATATGCTTTGTAAACTGTGGCCTAAGTTAGTAGCATGGAGAAACTGTGAATGTTTTGTATTCACTAAATAGTCTCTGTGCGTTTTTATATCAGCTCTAATTGGCTGATTTGTCCATTGTGTTATCAGAGCTGCTTGTCAAAAGTGAAGTGGCGCCAGAGAACCGTCTTCATCCAGAGGTGGACAAATTATTACCCCAGGCACCTGGGAAAGCAGAATGTGTAACCAGGCTAGCAGTTTTTCATTCACAGTTGCCTGATGGCTGTTGATATAATGGTAACTATTGTTTTTTTTTTTTTGGTCGCTCATCACTCATCCATAATTGAAAGAAAAACTGTACTTCCTATTGACTTTCACAAAAGAAAACACTGTATTTGACATATTTGCTTAGACATAACATGCTAATTGGTTCAGATATTTCTGAATATTGCAAAGCACCTTGATGAGGTCATGCTGTACTACACACATTAACTAACTATATTCACCATCCAGTTTAAAAGGAACACCTGTATAGCTGCTCGTTTACGCAGTTACACAATCAGCCAATCAAGTGGCAGCAGCACAATGCATAAAATCATGTAGAGAATACAGGCCAAGAGCTTCAGTTAATGTTCACATCAAACATCAGAATGAAGAAAAAAATGTGATCTCTATGACTTTGGTACCAGATGGGCTGGTTTGAGTATTTCAGAAACGGCTGATCTCCTGGGAATTTCACACACAACAGCCTCTAGAGTTTACACAGAACGGTGCGAAAAACAAAAAACGTCGAGTGAGCGACAGTTCTGTGGGTTGAAACACCTTGTTAATAAGAGAGATCAGAGGAAAATGGCCAAATTGGTTCGAGCTGCCAGGAAGGGTATAGTAACTCAAATAATCATTCTTTACAACCGTGGTGAGAAGAAAAGTATCTCAGCATGCACAACACATCAGACATTGTGGTGGATGAGCTACAACAGCAGAAGACCACATCAGGTTCCACTCCTGTCAGCCAAGAACAAGGATCTTAGGCTATCATGGTCTCATCGAAACTGGACAGTTGAAAAGTGGAAAAAGACCAGGTGATTTTTCTAATCGTCAACTGTCCAGTTCTGATTAGATATTGGATAAGTGCATAATTGAGCAGGTGTTCCTATTAAAGTGGACGGTGAGTGTATGTCGGCTGGCTGTTGGTAGGAACTGTTTTTACTACGCATATTATGTTAAACAATTTTTTTTTTTCAGATTTAGGAAAAGAGATCTGTAAACTGTGTGTAAACTGAGCAAAATACAGTACAGTGAAGCACAAATATATAAAGTATAACTCAAATTCTAGCAAAACATGTGGCCACCTCACATTTAAACTTTATTCAAAACTGAAACATAAGTGTAATCTTTACATGTGATGAAAAAACAGCACAGCTCATAGCCAAAAAGTTAAAGGCAAAGACTTTTGGTCAAAGGCACAGACATAATGCTTCATCACCAGAGACATTATCAGGACAGGATAAAAAACATAGCTATATAAAGTCACCGTCTCTCAGGGATTCAAGTCCTCACTTACTTTCCACAGTCTGTGTTAATGCGCATGATTAGCTTGCCAGGGGCCCGGTGGATTAGTAGTCTGCCTCGCACCTACGGGGTTGGGGGTTCGAACCTCGTCTCGGGCCCTGTGTGCGCGTGGAGTTTGCATGTTCTCCCCGTGCTTTGGGGGTTTCCTCCGGGCACTCCGGTTTCCTCCCTCAGTCCAAAGACATGTGTTGTAGGCCGACTGGCATCTCTAAATTGTCCAATGTGTGTGTGTGTGTGTGTGATTGTGCCCTGTGACGGGTTGACCCCCACCTTGTGACCAGAGTTTCTGGAATTGGGGGGGACGGGATTCCCTCCCTCGCAACCCTGTGTAGGATATGCGGTATGGAAAATGGATGGCTGGATGGATTAGCTTGCCATACTTTCGAGTTAAATTATGTTAGTTGCCGCATTTTCACCTAGTTAACTTAGGCAAGCATGACATGAGATTATTAAAAGTATACGTTTATTGTGAGTTTTTCCCAGTCAGGAAAGCTGATGAATTTATTTATTTGTCCGTCATTCCGCCACCTTAAAATAATTAAAAACGTAGCTTCAAAATTCAAGATTCTTTTATTGCCACACAGCAGTTCAAAAACCAATAACAACCAATAAACTAAGCAACAACGTGCTGGACACCACAACAGGTGCAAGACACTACCTACTATACAAGTTCTAAATATAAACCAAGACTTCTAAGTGAAACATAACGAAGAATGACTATAGTGAGTCAGAGTGTGCAAATTTGGCAGACTTTTGCAGGAGAGTATGTGCAAACAATGTTGAAAGAGTACAGATAAACTGAAACCAGTAGCAGCAGTAGTGCTGTCGGCATTAAGGAGTGCACACCGAGCAGTTGTGATGAACTGTAGTCTGTGTAAACATTACAGCAGTTCAAATGGAAAGAAACAGGAGTGTTCAGCAGCCTTGTCAGACTTCAAGTGGACAAAATATGTTTTCTCGTTTCAGACAAAACCCTGTTTCCATCTGCCTTTCGATTTATTTTCCGTGGTCAAAGCCATTTGTGAACCGCTCTCAACTGAACACCTCCACAGTCAGACAGGAAACAGTGAATATTCCCAACAATGTCTCATTTGGACTTCAGCATGTTTAATTCCACGTTTGTCTCAGCAACAGTCACATTTTTTTTTTTTACCCAATTACAGCGATGCCCAACGATGCAGTGCATCACGGCAACAGGACGAGTCAGTAATTACGGTTATTTATCTGGGAAGCTCCTGAGTCGATGCTTAAATGAAAATGATATTAGGCCTGAACATCTATTAATCAGATACAGCAATTACATCGACTCCACCCTTCCAGTGACCTGGGGTCACGATGGGTCAGACGGTCAGTGCTCGACGAACGGTGTCGGATGTGGGAAGGCTGTACATCTGCGATTGTAACCAGAGTCAGTCTCTAACCACGGTGCAGAGCACAACATTACGGCCCTATCAGGTTACTCACAGAACCCTGTGCCACAATCTGTTAGTGTGGATGTGCAAACAGACACCCTGTTCCGCTAAGCACACTATTACCATAGCGATACTCTAGCTGACCTCGCACACAACCGCAAGGAAAAAAAAAAAAGAAAAAAAAAAAAAAATCACAGCACCAGTACGAGGGCCAGCGTGAGTAAGTGTGTAAATAAAATAAGACAGTGTGAGAAAGAGAGAGAAATTATAGGGATCATATGCAATAAACAGGAGGGTGGAAGGAAGGAAGGAAGGGAAAGAAGAGAGAAATGAGAAAGAAAGGAAAAATGTGTACAGAATTGTAGCTGATGAGTGACAGAGAAACAATGGAAAAGTTCAATGGAAAAACCTCCATAAAGTGCAGCCTGGTGTAAGATTAAATCAGTATAAGTTTGGGGTTAAAACAAACAAACAAACAAACAAACAAACAAAAAAGGCGATACAAGCAAGGCACACAAAACAAAAAGTTCATGGACAGACAAGAACACTTCATGGACACCTTTAGGAACAAAACAACAGATAACTGTTGACTTCTGATAATGCCATTTATGCTTTACACACACACACACACACACACACACACACACACACACACACACACACACACACACACACACACACACAGTTAATGGATGACACAAGGGAACTTGGGAAGTGGGAAGTGACCTAGAATACCATATTCAGCCAAGACAACAAGACAACAATGTAAAAGGCAGATCTGTAATATTTCCTAATACAACACCATAAGTAGATGGATCTTTATTGCTCTTTTTCTCTCTCTCTCTCTCTCACACACACACACACACACACACACACACACATTCTTGTAATTCTAGACTGCATCCTGTATAGTTTTTCTTCTCAAACCGAATAAAGTTATAGACAAAATGTCTGTCTTTGTGTATGAATAAATAAACACATTCCCCTACCATTTCTGCTAATGAATAATTTACATTCAATTCCATTTGTATCACTCAGAAAGCAGAAGAGGGGAAAAAAGATCACAACTTGTGAAAAGCTGCCAATGTTACTACGACAGCTGCTTCTGGGAATCAGTGCATTATGTCGGGCCAGGAATTCTGGGTAATGCTACTTTGGACGGCAGATGAAAGCCGAGTTGTCTCTGTGTGTGTACTGTATGTGTGTGCAAATGAGAGTTTGAATGCTTCAGAAGAATATACTGTCCTGTCCTTAGTTCATCTAACCCAGAGGTGTTTATCAGATTAAACTGACGGCTGACTTTGGAGCTTCTGAGGTTTGTGCAGCAAAATACTAAGCAGAGATTGTTTTTAGTTGTTGGATTTAGTGTGTTTTTGGTTTCACAAATGTTACTTTATTAACCAACATGGCCCCAATATTGTATGATATCAATAGTGACAAAAGCAAAATGATATATCAGTTCATTTTCCTTTTTGAATATAATAAATAAATAAATAAATATCCTCAAATAACTTGGATACATGACCTTTGCCCTTACAGCTTCCTCCAGTCCTCTGAGCAGCTTTTGGATTCTCTCTGTTCTCATATTCCTGCTGCTCATTTCCCCTCACATCTCTTGTCTCACTCTGAGAAAATTGCTTGGCCAATAAAATAATAAAATAAAAATACCATCTTGAATTAAACTTCTTCCTCTTCCTTATGTTGAGGGTTGTCTTGTTGCAGGATACACCCATAGTCTCACTGTTTGGAATTCCTTTTTTTTGTAGATAAATTGTAAAGAATAGCTGCTGTTTCCTTGTTTGATGCAGAAATCTTGAGGGATGCAAACTTTTGCTCTTAATTGTAAATATCTGGGTGAAATATATAACTATATGCATCTCGCTCTCTCTCTCTCTCTCACACACACACACACACACACACACACACACACATATATATATATATATATATATATATAGACCAACGCCATTCCGTATCCCTTTCCTCTTGGTTACACTCAATTTCATCACAATATCTGTCTCCCTCTCACCCAGTGCAAAATTACACAAAGTTGTCTGCTACCTACAGCCTCGCCACCCAATTCATTTTTCTGTGTGTGTATATATATATATATATATATATATGTGTGTGTGTGTGTGTGTGTGTGTGTGTGTGTGTGTGTGATGATGCAAGGTGGAAATCACAAAACAAAGGTCTGTAGTACATGTTGCATGACAATGATGCAATGCTTCTTCATAGAGGAGGGGAGAGAGAAGGATGGAAAGGGGTGGGGTGAGGGGCGGGGAAGATTCAGGCTCCGCATATGACCCAAATCATAATAGGGTTTAGTCAGATTTCTAGTCTAGTTCGATTCTGGCACAGAAAAAAAAAACTGATTCAGATAAGTTAGTAATCGCTAAGATCTTCTAGGACAGGTCATTCTACTCATATTGGAAAACCGACTATTAAACATGTACATTTGGATTATCTGCTTTTCGATATGTCAACATTATAAAGATGTTGATTCACAGCTGCTTCCAAATCCAAGCTTATGTGAATCAACCCTTAAGGAGAGTCAGAAAGTCACCAGAGAAGATACAGACTAGAGAAATATAGATCACATTCTGACTGCCACTGGATTAAAGCACTCCACTGCAATTAAATGAATCTGTGAAATTAATATGTGGGTGATGTTTCAGACGTAGAACATTCCTTTAGGCAATGAGGCAAGGCAGATGTTCGGCTCATATGGCGCTTCGCAGTCGATGGATGATTGGAGGCTAAAGATCAGCAACAAAGGAATAATTCCTGTTCTGATACCTCTCCACACTAATCTAATCACATCTAATCCACATCTAATCACACCGTGCTTCTGTGATACCACTTTATATCGCGTAAGAAAAAATAAAAAAAAAGCATCTGGCATTCTTCACTGTGAGTTGATACAGGTGGATGCACAAAATAGATGAAGCCAGTGTTACTTCCCTCCATTTTTCCCCAGAAGGAAAGTACAAGGTTTCCTGAGAACAGATTGAAGAAGCAGACATGCGAAGCTGTTCGCTGTGCTATCTTTGTTTTCCCTTTCTCTCCTAGTTATCTAAAGCAAGCATTAAGAGCTGATAAGCTACCTCCTGAGCAGCTAGCAACAAGACTGAATGCAGGCTGAGAGTCAGTAGTAAGGGGTGGGCTTGTGTCAGAGTCAGCACTGAGCTTGGTTTGAGCTCAGAGGCAGTGAGGGTGGGTCTGGTTTAGACGTCGCTCTTTTCGGTCGCCGGATTTCGGCAAAGTCAAAGAGTCAGGAAAGGAAAACACACAATCTTATATTTGGTATGTGACTCCTGTTTGTTTTTCATCCCTAGGCAACACTGTTATTTCCTGGTTAGGGTTGCCTGATAGTCACACTGACGCACTCACACACGTCCGCTCACTCTCAGTCTCTCTCTCTATCTCTCTTTCATGCTCACACGTTCTCTCCATCTCTCTCTCCCTCTCTCTCTTTCTCCCCCTCACTCACTCGCACACGTGTTCCCTCTGATGGAAAGTTGGGTCTGCAATCCATAATGATAGCAGGAAAACATGAGCACCTTACTCCATAGGTTAACAGCCATTTTCTTTTACCTTCATGCTCCTCCCCCCCCCCCCCTTTTTTTCTTCTCCTTCTAATGTTCATATGAAGACTGAGCGACTCATTTCTGGTCTACAAACCCGCTTAGGTGCCGTTTCTTTGCGTGTGGACATTCCAAAGAAACTGCGAGTGCTAGTTATCTCATGTAATATAGTGTAATAAGTCAGACAGCACTCTTGTACGCTTATCACGCATCATCATGTTTGCTTTTCTATGAATGATTTTAGAAATATGTAAACTCCAGGAAGTAACCACTGTATACTTCAGTGTAACAGAATAAAAGGTTTCCAGAGAAACAGAACATTTTGGACAGAAGCGAAAGCAAAGTGCTTCTCTGGTTTCAATGTGTGAAACCAGTAGATATTCACATTCATGCTTGATGGTGTAACAGCTGTTGATATTTATTCCATGGGGTTCAAGAGCTCTGAGAGTGTAAGTGAGCTCCTTCTCCTTACACTTCATGGCTCCTGTAACAATGATTAGCAATGTAAACAGAGATGTCATTAACGTTAGGTCCATCACTCTGGAAGTGTCTCATCAATGGAAAGAAGAAATCCTTCATCGTCATGGTGCTCGACAAAACGATCGGACAGATGTTGAAATCTGGAAGTGTAGCATCTTGAGAGAGGTAAACATGACGGAGGTCAGTCGAGAATCAATCATCACTCTGATTGTGTAGACTTGGAATGCAAACTTTTCCACATAGTAGACTACTAGGTATTATGCCACTACATTAGTTTCAATATTGAATTTCTCAACTGGAAATGGGCCACGTGAGGTTAAAAAAAACAAACAAAACAAACAAAAAAAAAGGTCAATATAATTTCCTGGCTGTCTTGAGGATGATGATAACCAATGGATGCTCCTTCTGATCACCCAACAGTTGGCCTTTGTAACATAATTATTCAAGGCCAAATCACTCTCTGTTTTTCCTCTCTTCCTCATTCCTGTCTGCCTCTCTTCATCATGTCCTTACCCCCTGCTATCCCTCCTTCTCCCTCTCCCAAGCAAGGAGCATATGGTTCTCTGCTGCGCATCAGCACAATCTCATTCTCTTCTTTTTCCGAAGCAAAAAAAAAAAAAAAAAAAAAGGGAAAAAAAGTGAGGAGAGTGGGAAAGTGATCCAACGCCATCACTCAGACTGACAGCGTTAAACTGGAGGATGGAGGAGCGTGGACTGTTTTGTTCTGGATGCTCCGAGCTTTGAAGATTTTCGCGCTTTTGATTTGGGTTATGGCGGCGTCTTTGAAAGAAAGCGTCGCATTCCTAACCTCTCGCTGATCTCATGCTTCAAGACCGCCGGCGAGACCAGAGTTTGTGCGCCGTTGTTGTTTTCAATTCCGATGCAACTTTGAGGTGGATCCAAGTGCATGTGCAAAGGCATTAGTACGGCCGCTCTCTTGTTACGGTGGCGGCTGTGCTGCCGGTGTCAGAGAGCTCTGAAAGGGATCTAAGCACCGCACCGCAGAGAACTCCAGCACGTTTTTTTCCCCCCTTCAGCTGCGACTTCAAAGCGCTCTGAACTAATTTGGCCGGAGATCATTTCAAATTGACAAGAGCAGAAAGATCCGGTGCAGAGAAACCTTACCGTGGGTGTAGTGTAGGGATTATTTCAACATAAAAACTTACCTTGGGTGTAGTGTAGGGAGTATTTCAACAGAAAGCAGACACTACATTGTATTTATCTGAAGTTTCTAACTGGCTTTGGAATGCTTTAAGAACTACTACTACTACTACTACTACTACTACTACTACTACTACTACTACTACTACTACTACTACTACTACTACTACTACTACTACTACTACTACTACTACTACTACTACTAATATTAATTGAGGGCATGCTAGCTTAGTGGTCAGCACATTTGCCTCACACCTCTGGGGTTGGGAGTTCAAATCCCGCCTCCACCCTGTGTGCGTGGAGTTTGAATGTTCTCCCTGTGCTTTGGGGGTTTCCTCTGACACTCTGGTTTCCTCCCCAGTCCAAAGACATGCAATGTAAGCTGATTGGCATCTCTAAATTTTGTGTAGTGTCTGATTGTGCTCTGCGATGGGTTGACACCCCGTCCAGGGTGTCCCCCGCCTTGCGCCTAGAGCTCCCTGGGATAGGCTCCAGCAGTATAGAAGATGGATAATGATAATAATAATAATAACAACAACAATATTAAGTTAATTATGTTGTGTCTTGTCTGCTTTGTAAGTGCACTCACCTTTTTAATGTTTACTTCTACAAGCCAGCTTTGGTTTCTAGTCTCTCCAATTATGAATCATTACCTTCTTTAATTTGCTGGCTTTCAGCTGTTTGCACGCTTTTGTAGGTCTCGATGGATGAAGTGTCTGCCAAATAACTAAATGTAAATGCAAGGTAGAAACCGCCAAACACCACCTCCAACTCCCCAAAGCCACAGCTAAGCTCAGATCAGCCCTAAAGGTTAATTAATTTACAGCAAGCCCACTATACAGTGTTTTACCAGCACCACACAGCCTTCAGCTACAAGCCCAATCCAGACATTTTGTTAAAACGGAAAGCAGGTGTAATTATTTCCTTTCCTGTTCTCTTATTATTATTTCTGTTTTTTCCCTTCAACTAAAAAAAAAAAATCCCAGCCCAAAATACCTGCTGTTTCTGACGAACCGACTCTGCTGTCTAATTAATGTAGCACTTAATCTATGTGATTTTACAAGCAGATGTTTCCTCCTGTGTTGAAAAACATTTCTGACGACTGCTTTTTAAATTGGCTGCCTCCGACAGTCACAGAATGACGCATGCTTTAGAAGAGTCGCTTAAGATGGTTGGATACCATCCATAGTTGGATTTATGGATTTGCCCACCAAGTTGCCGTAGCCTTGTGGATACACCGCTTATGCACAGGTAAGGTTTCGACAATGACGTTAGTTAGCACGCAAAAGCGTGAATTCAAATGTAAATGAGTTTAAGAGTTAAATAAGTTAATATCTTTGTTTTTTGTTTTTTGTTACCTTGCATAATTACTATAGTTATGTGTAGAGCTGCACGATTAATCAGAAAAAGATCACGATCTCGATTCGAACACCCACACCATCTCTTTCCTAAATGATAACGATTCGTCTGTCTATTTAACCTTTGACAAAAATCACACCAGAACATTCAGATCTGTGTTGGTGCTGCCGCTGAGCCACAGAGAGAGCAGTTATCATTTCTATAGGTTTTGTAACAATCTAAAAGCTCTTTATTCCACAGATACTCCGAGCTAGTCAGTGTATTCAGTAGGCTGTTTCAGAGGCATAAGATATTGTAAGTATTACATACAACGATGCGACAATAATAAAACAATGTGTTGACATGAAAAAGGAAATTTACTTCTGATACTCAAGTACTTTTAAAAAGGAAGTACTTCTGTACTTTTACTTAAGTAAAAATCTGTCTTTACAACTTTCACTTGTAATGGAGTAATATGTGACCTGTACTTTGTCCACCTCTGGTTCTTTTCAATATATCTAACCACTCCTTGGACCTTCGGATGGATCAGGATCTGTACCTGAAGCATTCTCCATTTTCTAGTTCAGAAGTTTGGCGGTTTAGTTGGGGGCCTTGCTGTTTGGCCGTGTTGGCCTGTTCATGAAGTCTTGAAATATTGTGTCTTTGTGACTTTTGGTTTTATGATGAACATGTTGATCAACTTATGTTGTTAAAAAAGCTCATGCAGATTGTATTATTCCTGTATTGTTTGAAGGGCCCTGTTGGGCAATATGTGAAGTTGTGAAGTGAATAAAATAATATTTCATGTACAAAATTAACTTTGCATCGTTTTTAGGACCATGTTCTCACATAGTGTCCATTAATGTAAATGTGAAAAGTACGATATTTGTCTTTCAAATGTAGTTAAGGTAAAGTCACAGGTTTCCAGAAAAAGTACAGATACTCAAAAAGTGTACTTCAGTACAGTACTCAAGTAAATGTACTTTGTTACTGTCCACCTCTGAAAAGAACAAAGAGGTCAATATATTACATATATTATAAATATTTATTTATTTATTTAATGGTATGATAGGTACAGTTAGAGAGATGATAGATACAGATAGGGTTAAAGTTTTTGAATACCATACTGCATTTGCATTCGACAAATTCCTTATGCCTATGTGTGAAATTTCATATGTCTTACATATGCCAAAACAGCAATCAGATTTATGTGGGCAAACTGACATGGGATCGTCTTGAAAATTATGCTTATCGATGCTAGCTATCATTAATTCCCACACCCAGAAAATAATGCTATAAGGGGGTCAGACAGTAAATCTAAATAAAATAGCCTATAGCTGACAAGGCAGAAAGGGTGTGAAAAAAGAAAAAGAAAAAAAAAATGCTCTGGTCTTTTTATGTATTTTAAACAGTTAATTGCTCTACACATGCACACCTCATTGTTTACATTTAAACAACACACTGAAATACGTTTTACATGAACTCCTTGAAAGAAACCCTTGAATGAACAATACTTCTACACCATTTACTGATGTTGTATCTGTTAACGTTAGTTGAAGCAATATGAAAAACACACTAGTTAACATACTAGTTAGTTAAAAATTGTTCAAGATGAATAAATGCTGTAAAATACATTGCTCATTGCTGGTTGATGTTACCAAATGCATTGACTAAGGTGGATGCGTTAAATAATGTCAACAAATTTGTCAGTGTAAAGTGAGAGGACGCTGGTGTGTTTGTTAAAAAGCCGGAATAAAGACATAAACAGCAAACTGTTTCATCGGTTATGAAGCAATTAGTAATTAAAGGAGTGAAAAAGCTCAAGTATGTTGAAAAGTTATCAGCAGTTTATTCTCTGCAGTGGTCTGAGTCTAGTGGTAACATTCCTAAAATACCATACAATCACACTTTGAATCATAAACAGTCTGATTGGCAATCAATCACTGTTAGTTTTGCTCTAGAACATCACAACTTTTCACAAAGCCTGATGTCCAGTGTAGAGCTTTTTTGCCTAATATGGACCATAAATGTTAGAGCTATTGCCAGATACACTGCCACCAACACAGGAAACACTATGTTTATGTACAATAGGTGAGCAACATTTATCACTTTTCCTCTGATTAGCCCTTATATGAATGCTAGGCACACTTACATGCACACAAAACTCCTGATTTCAGGGATTTATAATGACCGGTGAAAGACGGAAATGCGAGCATAGCCCAGATGATTTCTGCTACATCTGTGGGTGTTTTGCCATTCTAGAAAATCCCTCAAAAGGAAGTTCACTCCTTAAGCACTCTGCATATTATTATAATGTTCGTCTTTTGAAATAGCTTTATTTAGAGATTTTCACAAACATTTCACAGACTATTTGCTGCTGTTCATGTTGTAAACAAGTGTTATGTTTTGTGTGCCTACAACACAAAACAACCACTAAAAAGGTTCTTTGGGGAACTAAAAATGCCAATTTGTCTTTATAGAAACCTTTAATCCATTTAATTCGTTTCAGTCGTGTTTTTAAAAAGGCTTATATCAGTTCACCTAAAAACGGTCACCTAACTAAACTTTACAGCAACACTGTGAATAATGTTTTAAACAGTAAAATTGACTGAATTCCAAAACCGACCTGTTGATCCAGAACCTCGAGGCGTGGACACCTTTATCACTAACCACCGGCTACAGAAATACATCAGTGTGTTATGCAAGATTTGTAATTAGTCCTCTATGTACCATTTTCAAGCTCAGTATGAATGTAAACTTAAAACTTACACAAGTCTTTCTGTGAAATATATGTGTAATAACAAAGGTTACCAGTGTTTGAATATACAGATAGTGTTCATCTGCCTAGCTTAAAAACCACCACTGAAAAAAAAATGCATGGAGTTATAGTAGCCTATTACTTAATAATAAAAACAAATCCTCGTAACTCTCACTAAAAACCTTCATTGTCCTTGAAGAAATATGGAATAAAAACAACGTTTGTATAATTCGATTGCGTTCATAAAAATGAGAAGAGTGTGGACAGTAAAAATACAAACACAAACGACCTGCTCTTTCTACTTGTATATACACGGGTCAGAGCGCTGCTCGTCAAAGTTTAGTGCAGCGTGAACATTCACTTTTTACAAGGTCCTTTATGAACATCTGCAAGTACAATACTCGAAAAGTAAATGTGAATCGATGCTTACCCGAACTGTTTTATCTAAATAGTCCCATATCTCTTGTTTTGTTTGCGGCCTACATGGCTGCCATCTCCCACTACTACAGGTATAAGACCCCTCCCACTGCTGTGTGAGTGGAGATGAAATCACCTGAGAGCACAACGACGTGCGTTTATAATGAATAAAAGCATATAAAAGAATATGCTGCATTATATCTAAATATATTTGCTACTGTTATAAATATAGTTTAAAAAAATTTTAAATCTTTTTTTTTGTATATTCTCATATTTTGATCATGTTGTTATTTGTATTATTGAATGTGATGTGTGTATAATAAAGTATTATTGGCTAAAATTAGGATATTCAGATTCGATTCCACAAAAGAATAACTCAGATGGTTTTTAAATGTTTGGGGATTTCAGTTCAGTAAAAGATGACAAGTGTTTTTCTCAACAACGTAATCAACAAAATGTTTCCGCAATTTCACAAACATCAGTCTGTTCATTTCTTGAAACACTCTTACAAATCAAATTAACAAAAAACTCTGACCCGTCCACGGCTTTTATTTAACCAACAGCTTTTTCAGAACACACACACACACACACACACACACACACACACACATAACGCGTTGTAAAAAACTCATTAACATATACACACACACACACACACACACACACACACACACACACACACACACACACACAGACAGACAGAAGACAGGAAAAAGTCATTAATGTATTGTTATAAATTACACATGTTCACGGGACGTTCACGAGAGTTCGTAATTACGCTTCTAGGGTCTTTAGGAGTTCACGTCATTGTAACAGATAATTGTACTAATAAAAAAAAAAACATAAGTATACAAACCATAGCTCTTTAACCATTTCGTTTGTTTAAACATTAGATTCAGGTCACACACACACACACACACACACACACACACACACACACACACACACACACACACACACACACACACACACACTCACAGGGGGCTGTAGGGGGGTAGGGGGCGTGAAAAAGTGTGAAATCCTGGGATCAAACCATTAACACACGCACACACATAGCCATTCATGGTTTAGGACTTCATGGAGCAGACACCGTCTGAGTATCGTGCTGCGTCTCCTGCGTTCTAACCATGGCTGTTTATTTAATCAATAGCTTTCAACACACACACACACACACACACACACACACACACACACACACACACACACACACACACACACACACACACACACACACATCCCATTAGCACCTATCACTTAGTGAAATGTTAAACATACACACACCTGGGAAATGCAACTCCACACAGACAGAGGACAGGAAAAAGTCATAAATGTACTGTCATACAATACACATGTTCATGGGGACCTTCACGGGTCCATAAATTACATAACGTGAGGGGGGTCATAAATCAATTTTTGACATAAAGTGTATGTTATAACTACTGCTATTCATCTTAACTTCTTCCAGACTTTGCCACTGTATGAGTCTTCCCTTCCTTACAATCCCACACCCTCCAACCCTCCAAACAAACCTCAATCCAAAGGTGGTTTGGAAGTTTAAGTCATTGTCAGAAATGACTTAAACTGGAACTTCCGGGCGAACATCAGCCTTCTCTTTCATTGTTTCCATCAATAACTCTGCCATAATCATAGGCCTATCCCCTATTCCATCAAACTAATGCCTTACTTCTAGATCATTTATAGCTTTAGCTAATACAGCCAGACTGTATTGAATTATTAGTAGCTTTTTACAGATCCCAGAACAGTCACAGAACATCTCTTTAATTGATAGGTAGTAGGATGTCAAAACATTTTAGCCAAAACTGCTTATAGCAGCTTTAAAGTCTCCAAGATCTACCTTAGACCACAGAGAGGTATTATACAAAATGGCTAAGTAAACATTGACTAGTGCGTTAAAGACTGTTGGCAATTGGCGGTGACTGTGTTTAATTATTATTATTAGGTTTGCTTTTTTTCCCCTCTCACAGATCCTAGGACAGTCAGAAAACATCTCTTTTAGTGTCCTTAAAAATTGCTGACAGAGGATTGAAACTACCTCAGAACAGAGAGCTACTACACACAATGATAAGGAATATTGGCTGGTGCCTTAAAGCCTGATGGTTTTGTTACTAATATTGACCATTATCAGCATTGCATATAAAACTCAGAAGAGATGTTCTGTAGGGCTGGGCGATATATATTGATATAATATCGATATCCTGAGAAATGATTACGCGATACACTTTTCTGAGATATCGTTGGTATGGTGATGTATTTTTTTTTTCAACAGTTTTTTAAATAATCTTCTTTGTCTTTGTAGGTATTAAAGAAAAGTTTTTTTTTATGGATCCCAGGACAATCACAGAGCATCTCTTTTAGTGATAGCTGTCAGCCATGAGCCAAAGTGCTTTTTAAAATTGCTTAAGCTTTAAAGTCTCCAATAACCCTCAGAACTAATGGTTATTATACAGAACGGTTAAATTAACTATTGAATATTAAAGACTTTTGGACACTGTTGGTTTTGTGAACAATTTTAGTGCACCCTGGTAGTGTCAATAACTAAATAAAACGTTGATCTCTGTGTCCTAGACGTTGTAGCCCGGGGTTGGTATCACAAACATAGCAAACTCTTTCTTCTTAAAGAAAATGTGTTCACTGTAACTGTTCACTTTCTGACAAAGCAATTATTCTTCCATTTTGAAAAAAAAAAAAAAAAAAAAAAAGTGGAATTCCCCTTCAATATCCGCTGCTAAAAAAAAAAATTTTTTTTTTTTTTTTTTTTTATCACAACAGAGACATGCAAACAGTCATCATTAAAAAAAAAAATACTTCTGTCCCAGTAGGGTAATACACAGATATATTACAGTTACGGAAAAACTACCGGATGTTGGTTTCCCACAGCACTCCTGACGCTCAGCATTCCTCTTTAGTTAATTGGCTGAGATTATTGAGCGACAGACGCAGCCCCCCACCTCTCTCTCGCGCATGTGTGTGTGTGTGTGTGTGTGTGTGTTTAACCCATTTAAGAGGAGCTTTTTTTTTTTTTTTTTTTTTTTTTTGTGGTTGTGCTTAAAATGCTTGTTCTTACGCCGCGTGCTTTAATCCCATCAGGTCTCCTAGTATTTAATCCCGTACACACTACACACTGACAGCCCTCCCTTGTGGCCCGTTTCCGCGCGCCAGTGCCATCTCGGTATATTTCAGCCTCTTTCTCTTTTATCTCGCAGCAATCCACATGCATTGTTAAGCGTTTTGACCACCGTCGCGACAGTAGCAGGCTCGCATTGGTGCTCACAGTGAGAAGATGATGATTTCGTGCTGACCCCAATGCCCGGGCGCGCTTTTGTTACCACGCGCGTCCCCGCTGAGCGCCCATTCCTCCCGCAATAAACCCCGTTTTATTCCCCACAAGCAGACCACACCGCTTAACCAGTGCGTAGGCTTGCAGTCTCACAATCAATCGCCGAGGTGCATTACATTACTGATCCACAACACGGTTCGGGCAACCATTAAGCATCTAGATGACAGATCTTACAAGGATCAGGAAGCTGGGTCTCTGGAATGGAGAGGCTTTGGGATCACGTCGGTGATCACGGCAGTGAGGGGCTTAATAACGTGTGCGGAAGGTGCGTGAGACGGCGCGGGTTAATCTTTAATGCACCATCCCAGCCTTATCTAGTGTACACACACACACACACACGCTCGCACGCGCGCGCGCACATAAACCCTGCCGATTTCCCACTTCAAGTTTTCAACCATCCTAACAGCAAAGCCTAAATGATCGACTTCTTCACCTCAGAGTTGGATCCCGCATCCAGTGTGTCAGAACCACAGGATGTCAGGACAAAGTCAGTCGCAGCAGTAGGGTGAAGTTTTAATAGCTCTAATTAGCCTTCTCGGATGTCACTACTCCTCTCCTTCACACCACAAGCACATCGTATCAAAAGAAAGCTGGTGCTCAACAAACAAGAGCAATCAGAAACTCATGCACTTACTAATGGGTCCATGCGAGGTGAATCTAGCCGCTGGGAGACCAGGAGCATCTTGGAGCGATGGGACACAGCGGGGCCACGATTAAATCCACTTTTGTATCAATGTGTCAACCGAAACAAGAACAAAACACACAATAAAGATCGAGATTAAAAAAAAACAAAAACAAAAGGAAACACTTGAAAAATGTCCTGAATTTAGACTAAAATCGGTTCCTTGCTGTCTGCGCGAAAACGAAAAGACATTTCAGTCCGAAAGACAAGCTAATTTAACATTCCGTCCAGGTATCAGGCAAAGTTCATCAGACCAAACGGCAGCAGCAGCAGACTGGAACAGCTCGAGCGTGTGTGTAGGCTGTCTCACTCTCTCACAGCGCTGCTCTCACCGGCTTCCTGAATAGGGGGCGGAAAAACCAGGGATAACCACGCCCACATAGCGACAGAGGCGGAGACACGGATTTCACATGCTCCGCCGTCTCTTAAAGAGACAGACCCCCTTTTTTTCCGGGCACCTGTCCAGCGAAAATACTGGAGATATGAGCTAGGAGAGACAGGGTTTGCTGGCCCTAGTGGTCAAATGCTTACTCATAGACTTTGGCTGCGTCCGAATATCCCTACTACACAGTAGGTGAAAAGCCGAAGGAGTAGTATGTCCGTATTCTCAGTATTCATACAACCCCAGTTCCAAAAAAGTTGGGACGATGTGTAAAATGTAGATAAAAACAGAATGCAATGATTTGCAAATCTCATAAACCCATATTTTATTCACAATAGAACATGAAAACATGAAACTGAGGAAATGTGGCATTTTAAGAAAGAAAAATAAGGTAATTTTGAATTTGATGGCAACAAAACACATCTCAAAAAAGTTGGCACAGGGCCATGTTTACCACTGTGTAACATCCCCTCTTCTTTTAACAACAGTCCGTATACGTCTGGGAACTGAGGAGACCAGTTGTTGGAGTTTTTGGAGAGGAATGTTGTCCCATTCGTGTCTGATTCAGGATTCTATCTGCTCAACAGTCCTGGGTCTTCTTTGTCGTATTTTTCGTTCCATGATGCACCAAATGTTTTCAATTGGTGAAAGGTCTGGACTGCAGGCAGGCACCCGGACTCTTCTACTACGAAGCCATGCTGTTGTAATAGATGTAGTATGTGGTTTAGCATTGTCTTGCTGAAATATACGAGGCCTTCCCTGAAAAATATGTCATCTGGATGGAAGCATACGTTGCTCTAGGAACTGTGATGTGGCAACGCAAAATCCTGTGCCACTGTTCCGCCAGACAATGTGTTTTATTACAGTAATTATCATTCCAGTGATTATTTACTTTACAGTTTGTGTACACAACAGTTAATCAGATTTTTATTTATTGAGACAAGACCTAATAGCCTACAATTTTTCAGGATTAAGTTTTTGGAGGACCTTTGTAAACAAACACCAATACGTTACCAGGAATAAGAAAGTCAACCTATGTATCCAATGCCATGTTGGCACTTTTTGAAGTGGCTGATTTAAAACATGAGATGACAACAGAAGGAAAGTCAACAAAGATTAACAGAAGAAATATGTGGAAATTGGACCAATTCAGAAATGAGCAATACAAAAACCTCTGTATGACGCTGTATAAAGCATGCTGCACCACTGTGTCACCTTTGTACCATATTAGAATATGTTGTAATATAATATTATATATCATACAGTGCCCTCCACTAATATTGGCACCCTTGGTAAATATGAGCAAAGAAGGCTGTGAAAAATTGTCTTTATTGTTTAACCTATTGATATTTTGTTAAAACAAATTCACAAAAATACTCTGCTCTCATGGATATCATACAATTGCAAACACAACACAAGTTTATCAAAAAATATCTTTGTTAAATATAGGCATGCATCAATTATTGGCACCCCTATAAATTCATATGAGAAAAATATATTTGAAGTATATTCCCACTGATATTTTGTATATTTTTTTAGCATACCTGGGTGACTTGGAACCATGACTTCCTGTTTCACAGGGGTATAAATATGAGGTAACACATAGGCCAAATTCCTTTAGTCATTCATAACAATGGGTAAGACCAAGGAATATAGCTGTGATGTGCGGCAAAAGGTTGTTGAGCTTCACAAAATAGGAAGTGGCTATAAGAAAATAGCACAAGCATTGGAAATGCCCATTTCCACCATCAGGGCAATAATTAAGAAGTTCCAGTCAACTGGAAATTTTATGAATCAACCTGGAATTGGACGTGTGTTTATATTGTCTCAACGCACTGTGAAGAGGATGGTTCAAGTGGCCCAAAAATCTCCATGGATCACAGCTGGAGAATTGCAGAAGTTTGTTGTGTCTTGGGGTCAGAAAGTCTCCAAAACTACAATCCGAAGTCACCTACATCTCCACAAGTTGTTTGGAAGAGTTTCAAGAAAAAAAGCCTCTACTCTCATCCAAAAACAAACTCAAGTGTCTTCAGTTTGCCAGACACTACTGGAACTTCAAATGGGATCGGGTTCTATGGTCAGATGAAACCAAAATAGAGCTTTTTGGCAATAAACACCAGGCGCACACAGAGAGGTAGCCATCTGGAAAAGTACCTCATGCCCACGGTTAAATATGATGGTGGCTCTTTAATGTTTTGGGCTGTTTTTCTGCCAGAGGACCTGGACATTTTGTTATTTTTGTGTATTTCTGTGATCGCAAAATAGTGAAATCCTGAAGGGACTGATTAAATGGCTACAATAATAATAATAATAACAATAATAATAATAATTATTATTGTTATTATTATTTATTATTATTATTATCTAGTAATTACAAATAAATAAAATGTATGACTAAGGCCATTGAGCGCTCGAGGCAGCTGCTCTCTCTCCTCTTCCTCCTCCACTCCTCCTATCAGTCTATCATCCCTCATTCCTCTCCTCAATCCGAACACACTCCTCACATTGTACACCATATCCCTTAACCCACACCTTAAACCCCCCAAAATCTTCACAGCAAATAGCCTTGTGCTGAATTAACTCCTTAGATAAATCCAGATGAGCACAAATGGATGCTGTTGGAGTTTATTTCACACTGAGGGTGTTAATTAAGAGCCGTTAGTGTTCGTTCAACACCGGAATTTTGGTGGAGTTTGTCTCTTTCATTCATAATAATAATAATAATAATAATAATAATAATAATAATAATAATAATAATAATAATAATAATAATAATAATAATAATTATTATTATTATTATTATTATTATTATTATTATTATTATTATCATTATCATTATCATTATTATTATTATTATTATTATTATTATTATTATTATTATATTATTGTTATTATTATTATTATTATATTATTATTATTATTATTATTATTATTATTATTATTATTATTATTATTATTATTATTTATTATTATTATCTAGTAATTACAAATAAATAAAATGTATGACTTGCCATTCTGTAATTAACAGAAAATTGTAATCTTTGGCAAATTGCTGTGGCACAAAGAGGAATAAAACAGTTCAGGATGCTGTTATAGGAAAACAATCAAATCAAACTAGTCGAGATAAGGAGGCATCTAACCGCATGTCAGTCACATTGCCCGTCATTGCAGATTGTTTTTCAAGTGGTGTGGATTTAGAGGAAACACTGAACTCAGGGCTTTTTCCTGTTTGAATGCTGAATTTCCGAACAGCTATCTTTAAGCAGGTTCCTGTGAAATCACAGACTACACCTTTAAAAGATTCATTCGTTGAGTACACCTTTTCCTTTGCTAATTTCCGAATGAGGTATATTTGATGTGTAAAAGCATAATGTAAATACAGTCGGTGAAAGACTGAATGTTTGGGGCAGTATATACCTTGAATAAGTTACTACTTGCTACCAGAATGACCACTCTCAATGTAAATCTACTCCCGTTCTCAATGGAAATAGAATCAAGTCCAACGCTAGATTTTTACTCATAATGATAATGTGTGTTTGGTGTCCAAACCAGATAGCCCACTCATTCCCATTGTATAATAATCCTTTTTCAATGCGTGCCTTTTTATTTTTCTGCTTACCCCCTAAATGCCTATGATTAGACAGATGGAAATAGCCCTCTGCAGTGCTTCTATGCGATACTATATATTATAACCTAGAATTTGAGGCTAAGTATGCATTGGCCTTGCTTCACTCGTGATAGCTGTTGACGTGAAAAGATGGAAAGAAAAAACTTGGCTTAATCCGTGTTATGAAAGTTCTGTTTTGCATTGTGCAAGAGGAACAGCTCTACTGCTCACCCACCGCTGTTACATAAACATGCTAACCTGATTTCATCTGAACTGTAGCCAAGATCATTAGTGTCAGCATGTCTATTGTGTGTGTGTGTGTGTGTGTGTGTGTCTGCTGATCTGCTTTAATCTCACAATCACTGCACCAACAAGATCAGTAAACAGAGCTTTATAAGAGGTGAAGAAGCTCGCTACATCATTTCTCTCTCACTGTCGCTCACTCTCTCTTTCTCTCTCTCTGAGGGCACATCAGGTAAAGCTCAAACTCATTTGTCGCATGACTGAAAAGACACAGAGATATTGCCAACTATCTAAAAAAGCACACACACATACACAGAGAGAGTGTGAGAGAGAGTGAGAGAGAGTGTGAGAGAGCGTGTGAGAGAGAGAGAGAAACTGAGTCTCTATTGTTTGTCCCACCTGCAGCTCTGAAGCCATTGAGCGCTCGAGGCAGCTGCTCTCTCTCCTCTTCCTCCTCCACTCCTCCTATCAGTCTATCATCCCTCATTCCTCTCCTCAATCCGAACACACTCCTCACATTGTACACCATATCCCTTAACCCTCACCTTAAACCCCCCAAAATCTTCACAGCAAATAGCCTTGTGCTGAATTAAATCCTTAGATAAATCCAGATGAGCACAAATGGATGCTGTTGGATACATGGCATCATGGACACTATCAAATATCAACAGATATTAAATGAAAACCTGACTGCCTCTGCCAGAAAGCTTAGAATGGGCCATGGTTGGATCTTCCAGCAGGACAATGATCCAAAACATACATCAATATCAACACAAAAATGGTTTACTGACCACAAAATCAAGGTCCTGCCATGGCCATCCCAGTCCCCTGACTTGAAACCCATAGAAAACCTGTGGGGTGAACTGAAGAGGAGAGTCCACCAGCGTGGACCTCGAAATGTGAAGGATCTGGAGAGATTCTGTATGGAGGAGTGTTGTCAGATCCCTTGCCATGTAAAGTGGGTATAGAAAAGAATCACCCCCCTTTAAAATAATCACATTTTGTTGCTTTTCAGCCTGAAATGAAGACAGACACAGTTTTTGTTTTATCCAGCTGTATTTACTCAGTGCAACTTATAACATCCAAATGAAAGATATAACACCAACATGTCAGAAAAATAAATAAATAAATAAAAAAACAGAATCAGTTGGAAAAAGGATCACACCCCCCCCCCCCCCCCCCCAAAAAAATGACTTGTAAACTCAATAAGGTGTAGCTAATCACCTTCTCAATGGCACACAAAGCCACAGACAGATGTGGCAAAAGTAAAGAGAACAAAAACAGTTTGCATGTATTCCAACTTTCAACTGTGATCAGCTGTGGTCATTTTGATTCGCTCAGCATGAAAAGGACTTTCCTGGAGCATTTTGTAGTGCAACTGAAATAAACAATCAACTATGGGTGGCAAGGCACTGTCAAAAGATCTCCGGGATAAAGTTGTGGACAAGTCAGGAGATTCAAAGGAATTTTTTTTTCAAAAAAATTCAAAGGCTTTATCAATTCCTAGAAGCACAGTGAAGTCAATTATTAAGAAGTGGAAGGTATTTGGTACGACACACACCCTCCCTGGATCAGGACGTCGCTCCAAACTGGATGAAAGAGCCAGGAGGAAACTGGTCAGAGAGGCTACCAAGAGGCCTACAGCAACTCTGAAGCAGCTGCAGGAATTTATGACAAAGAGTGTTCATTGTGTGCATGTGACAACAATATCACAAATTCTCCACAAATGTGACTTGTATGGGAGGGTTGCAAGAAAAAAAGACCTCCTCAAGAAAGGCCACATGAACGCACCATGAAGATTCTGAGGCCACATGGAAAAAGATGTTATGGTCAGAAGAGACTAAAATTGAATTATTTGGCCTCAACACCAAACGATATGTCTGGCGGAAATCCAATACAGCTCACCATCCAAATAACACCATTCCTACAATAAAGCATGGAAGTGGTAATATCCTGTTATGGGGGTGTTTCTCTGCAGCAGGGACTGGAGCACTTGTCAGAATAGAAGGAAAATGGATGGGGCAAAATACCATCAAATTCTTGAGGAAAATCTGCTGCCCTCTGCCAGAAAGTTGTCAATGGGAAGAAGGTTTACCTTCCAACATGACAATGACCCAAAGCACACAGCAAAACTGGCCACACAGTGGTTGAAAGAGAAAAAGGTGAATGTCCTTGCATGGCCTAGTCAGAGCCCAGACTTAAACCCCATCAGAAAATCTGTGGAATGACTTGAAGACTGCAGTCCACAAACGGTCACCATCAAATTTAACTGAACTTGAGCAATTCTGCAAAGAAGAGTGGGCAAATATTGCAAAGTCTAGATGTGCAAAGTTAGTAGAGACATATCCCAACAGACTAAAGGCTTGCCTGCACCTCTGGGTGTTGGGTGTTTGATTCCTGCCTCTGCCCTGTGTGTGCGGAGTTTGCATGTTCTCCCCATGCTTCAGGGGTTTCCTCCCTCAGTCCAAAGACATGCGTTGTAGGCTGATTGACATCCCTAAATTGTCCATAGTGTGTGAATGGGTGTGTGAGTGTGTGTGCGATTGTGCCCTGCGATAGATTGGCAGCCCATCCAGTGTGTCTGCTGCCTTGTGTCCCGAGTTCGCTGGGATAGGCTCCAGGCTCCCCCGTGCCCCTGTCTAGGATAAGCAGTACAGAAAATGGCTGGATATATAAATCAGACACTGAACAGCCAATCAGGCACAATAAGTTGGCAGTTAATTGAGTATGCCTACCTAACATCATTAGTCATTTTATCAGGTAAATCTACCATATAGGCGCACATTTGATTACCATACAATTTAAGTCATTATTGTCTGATGCAGACCCAGATGTGCCATGCATAACAGGAATAAATAAATAGTAGTTAATTTGTCATTTCTACTCATGGTTCTCAAATAGGGATCCACGAATCAAGCCAGTGTGTCCTTGATTAAAAAAATTATTAAGGAGATCACAGCCAGTCACAAACAAAAACTGATATAATTGTTATAGTGTAATTAGTATTTATCTATTATAGTTATTTTTTAGATGTTTCAATAATTCACTTTAACAGTAATTTTATGACTAGGAAAAGTCCTGGTTATATAATACAAAAATGATTTGAATCTACTTTTATGCCTGCTGCATGGGCATAGACTGCATGTTGGTAGGGACACATGAAAGGGTAGTTACCGTGAGTCTATATGGAGAATTTTGAAAAACAAATACTGTGTATATCTGTTTAATATGTGATTTAAATATGAATAGCCTGTACATGTGTGCTTGCTAATGGTTAGCCACCATGTACATGTGCAAATTAGCGTGCAACAGGACTCATTCACACACACACACACACACACACACACACACACACACACACACACACACACACACACACACACACACACACACACACATGACAATGAAGTTTGCCTATAGAAGTCAGATTACATTTAACTACTGTTACATCTAACTAGCAGCAGCCCCCTCTGACAATACTGGAATAGCGAGGTTAATTCATTTGTTTTTCTATACACTGAAGACATTTGGGTTTGTTTGGTGGTCGGCAGTGTGTTTTATATTATATCACCACTCATCTGCTTACTTTGTTTGAGAGACGTTCGGCTTGTTTACTGTGTGATGTATAGAGTAGTCAATTCTGTATGAAATAAAAGAACTTTATTACAAATGACATTATAAACAAAGCAAGCAGTGCAAATAAATAAGCACAGATGATTATCATCTGTGCACATACAGCACATATATAAACTCTATACACATACACAAACACATACTCTATATCCATACACTTACATAACCAAGATATGAAACAAAACAGAGAAATAACATAATATCATAATAGGAAGTGCTAATATTGAGGGTGAGTATGGACAGGACATTTGGATGCACAGAATGCAGGGTGTCCCTCTCATGAAGCTGGGTTTAGCCTGTGCCAATAGTCTATGTGATGATCTTAATAAAATCCTGGCCGAATTCTATAACAGACTATGCGATAACATGTCCTTCATGTCAAGTTATATGATGAAGCTTTTTTAAAGATAGACCTACAATTAAAGTAAATGAGTATGTTCTGCTTACAACATGAATCACCACAATGATGCAGCATGAGTTTGTAGCTCTTCAACTGGGAAGTATGAAATAGTTTCATGTAAATAAGTACACCCCATGGAAATTGTTAGTTGTTTTTTTTATTTATTTTATTTATTAATTATTTTTTTTAAACATATTTTGACAAGCAAACATTTGATCCTCTTTGAAACAGTGCCTATTAATAAAGTTCATGCACTCAACTTTAATCAAATGACATAAAATTGACATTTTGTAGTCATTTTCACAGTTTAAATTAACAAAAAAAACCAAAAAACAGATCAGTCACATGGAAAAAGTAAGTACTCCCCTACATTTATCACACCTTCAAATCCATAAAATATTTTGCTTGTCCAAATATGTCGAAAAAGGCAACAATTTCCATGGGGTGTACTTATTTTGTCCCTTTTTGTCCTGTCATGACAGAACTGTGATGAGACATTAAAGAGACATTCTCGCTGCCAGAGCAATTCAACAAACAGCTCTCCTTTTAAATCCCATGTTTCATTTATGTTCTGCTGTTTTCACTACTGTATTGGTAGGTGTCCCATGAGTTTCATGTAATCCTATGCCATCTGCCTATTTGTGGTTTTACGATGATCTTCATAGCAGCAGTGACACACACTGAGATTTCTGGAACTGCTAGAACTTTGTTGTTGGCTGTCTTTGTTGCAATGACACTAAATCAGCTGTCAGTGAGCATGTCACATTATGCATTCTAAGACCACCAATCTCAACTCACTACCAGTGTGTAAGGTGGCCGATAAATGTGTTTCACAGAACTGTTGCAGGTCACCTGGTGACCTGGTCCGATGGATCGCTGGTTTCTTTTACATCATGTGGATGGCCAGGTCGGTGTGCGTTGCTGATTGTGAGATGGCACCAGGATGCACTATGGGAAGAAGGCAAGCCGGCAGAGGTAGCGTGATGCTCTGAGCAATGTTCTGCTGGGAAACCTTGGGTCCTGTCATTCATGTGGATGTTTGACATATACAACCTACCTAAACATTGCTGCAGACCAAGTATACTCCTTCATGGCAACGATATTTCATAATTGCAGTGGCCTCTTTCAGCAGGATAATACGTCCTGCCACACTGCAAAAAATGTTCAGGAACGGTTTGAGGAACATGACAAAGAGTTCAAGGTGTTGACTCGGCCTCCAAATTCCCCAGATCTCAATCCGATCGAGCATTTGTGGGACGTGCTGGACAAATAAGTCCGATCCATGGAGACCCCACCTCGCAACTTACAGGACTTAAAGGATCTGCTGCTAACATCTTGGTGCCAGATACCACAGCGCACCTTCAGAGGTCTTGTGGAGTCCATGCTTTGATGGTTCAGAGCTGTTTTTTCAGCACAAGGGGGACTTACACAATATTAAGCAGGTGGTTTTAATGTTATGGCTGATCGGTGTATATTCTTGGCCTTTTCTGTTGAAATGTCAGTGCATTACAGTGTGCAAAAACTGAGCACTTCCTGACTGTCAACATTTCCAGACAGAGGTGACTGATGACATGAGCAGGTGACAGCTGCGCAGTTTGCACACCTGCATCGTACAGGTATCGTACGGTGTGAGCACTTTTGTGATGTCATTTTCATCATTGTGGCGAGGGATAGAGTCGTACCATGTGGGCAGCAGTCAGATGACAAACTTTCTCTCATTGTACAGTGTACACCGTCTCTCATCTCTTGCCAGCCAGGATCTTCTGTGCCAGTCCCTGCTTGAAAGCCTATTTCTGAGAGTGAAGAGATGCACTGCCAATTCATCTTTTCTTTTAAGGGCACGATAACTCAGTGGTTAAGGCTGATCAGAAAGTTGTGAGTTCAAGTCCCAGCACTACATACGCTGCCATTGTTGGATCCTTGACTAAGGCCCTTAACCCTCAGCTGCTCGGCTGTATCCTGTTTGAATTGCAAGTTGGATGAAAGTGTCAGACAAATGAACAAATGTAACTAGGCTTTGGTGATGGTGTCCCAATTTTTCAAATAAGCATTTCTCTGTCTTCTAATTTGGTTTACTTTGATTAGACTTTGGTGAGCACTGATGGCCTGAGGCAGCTGTAGGTTAAAGGTTAATGGGTTAATGAGTCTCGGGACCAGAGGGGATTGGCTTTATGCCTGAGTGCTTGTGTTTTTAGTGCCTCATACTTCAGTGGGGTCTCATTCATTGATTTGTGGTGCATTCCCAATTTAAGAATTATTGTATAGGAGGTGGCATGGTGTTGTAGTAGGTAGCATTGCTGCCTCACAACTCCAAGGTCTGGAGTTTGATCCTCAGCTCTGTTTACAATCTGTTTGGAGTTTTCCATGTTCTCCCCATGTCCATGTTACTTCCTGTTCTCCAACCTCCCAAAAACATGAGGTGGATTGCCCTTACGTACTGTATAAGTGAGAGTGTGCATGTGTGTGGTGCCCTGTGCTGTACTGACGTCCCGTCCTGGGTGTATTCTTGCCTTGCACACATGGGTTCTAGGACAGGCCCTGGCTCAACCATAACCACAATAAAGCAGTTCATGTCAATGAATTAAAGAATGAATGAATAATCAATGGGAATTAATTAAACAAAAATTAATTCTGCCCTGCATGCACTGAATAGTTTATTTCTGCATAATGTGGGATGCTTGTCCCATGTTCTTGCTCTTCCTCATAAACACAGACATTCAAAAACACAGTGTTTTTGAGCTGGCACAAGAAGTGGATGGGAATGAGTAAGATTGGTAGAGTGAAAGCCCAGTGGAGGGCGCGTGCTGCAGCTCTGGCACGAACACAAAGACAGATAGAGAGAGCGAGCGAGCAATGATCCCCTACTGCACCTGGAGTCAGAAGAGTTTAGGTTACACAGCACAATGCTCTGTCTCTCTCTCTCTCTCTCTCTCTCTCTCTCTCTCTCTCTCTCTCTCTCTCTCTCTCTCTCTCGTGCACACACACACCTTTAGGCTCTGTTACACAGTTCTATACACATATAATTTATGCACACTTCTCTCTCTCTCTCTCTCTCTCTCTGTCTCTCTCTCTCTCTCTCTGTCTCTCACACACGCACACACATGCACGCACAGGGGAGAGCACATAAACCGGTACAGGAAACTGACAGCAGATCAGTGTTTTTTTTATTACTTATACCCTCAAACACAGA
>CM042539.1:3958754-4006254 GCA_023630585.1 Cranoglanis bouderius
GACACTTTTCAGACAAAAAAACACAATGAAGGCTGTTGGGTTTTGCTGCAAATATAAGAAGCGAGTGCGAAAGTCAAAGTGTCCAGAAGAACTGTGTCTGGTTCTGCAAGATGCTCAATAAAACTTACAGCTCATTTCCTCATAAAACTGCACAAAATGTACCGGAGACTACTATTTTTATTTATTTATTATTTTTTTTGTCACACCAAATATTGGCTTTGTTTCATTTACTACTGTTTACTGCTCTTTATGGTATTTTTTTTAATTGTAGAAACATTTAATTTCATTAATTTGGACGCATCTTTGCTCTACAGCATTTCTTTGCATGTGCCTAAAACTTTTGCACAGTGCTGTATGAAATTTTATTAAATATATCTAATTAAATATAAAATCTCGGATAATCATTATTGCAGTCATTGTTTCCGGTGGCTGAATCTCAAGTGCTCTATTGACCAATTATTGCACTAGGTTGGTTCTATGCCTTACCAGTCTAGCGGGAAGGGTTGTGTTGTTATAGGAAAATAATTCACGCAAGAATGGTGTGATTCAGGCCAATGCGAAGCAGAGGAGCCTGGTTTATACTCGGTGCATGACTTTACATGCACGGGCCGAAGCAGCAATAAGATGAGCAGCATTGTTCACACACTTGCCTGCATATCTTATGTATATCTGGAAGATTTAAAAGCAACATTCACTGCATGGCATGTCAGTATCAAAACTTCCCTGTCTGTCAGGTTTTCAAGTCTAACTGTAAAATGTTTAGTGATTTCACACACAGTGAAGTAAACATACTGAAACTCTGTCTCCCTTAAAACTTTTCACTGTCATCATGATTGTTGTCATGACCAGTGTCTTATTTCTGAAATTCTGACCTTACATTCAAAATTATTTACTAATCTAGAAAATCCACAAGACTGGTCAGTCCGTATAGGATTTCGCAGAGTTTTTTTTTTTTTGTGATTGCTGCGGCCAAAGATGCCTGATCTTGTCACGGCTTTTTTCAAAATTTGTAAAAACTTTCACAGTTATGTCTGTTGGTAAATAAGACCTCCCTGCTGGAAAAACAATAGAAAACCTCAGAGAATTTGTCATGGTTTTAATGGTCATAATGGGAATTGTATTGGTTTTAAAGGAAACTGTAATGGTCCCTATGAGTCTCTATTGGAAATTTGTTGCCTTCTATTGGTGGCATGTTATGTCTAGTGGATACCATTATGGACCAGTAATGGTAATGGTATTAATGGTTAGCTGATGGTTTGTAGTGATATTTGTAATGGAAACCATTAGAATTTCTGTGATGGTTTCTATTGTCGACTCGAAGAGGGCTTTGGCTGAACATGTGTTGCGATGACGTCAGATGACGCACCTTGGCCCGAATCTGTTGAAAATCTGCTGTAATTTTGAAAAATCGCAAGCTCCTCTGAGTTTGCTTGATTTTGCATTAATTTCTGCAATCACAAAATCCTGGAGGGACTGACTGGTAAGCAAAACAGACTTTTCTGTAGGTTTGAAAGCTATATGAGAGGATTTTAATTCACACTAACTGTAATAGGAAAACCAGTCAGTATTACGATTTAACAATGGTCTAGAATAGTACATAAGTATGTGATTTGAGACACAACACTAGTTTGTTTAGTGGAGGTAGATGGATGGGGAAATTTGTCCATGAAGTTACCTCACCCAGGGTTGTGACCCCTAGCTTGGGAACCACTGTTATAGAGAGAGAGAGTGTGTGGAGGGATTCCAGTAGGATGATGTTATGTTGCTGCATTACCCAATATGATTACATTCTGTCACATTGTAATAATATAATTTTTAATTGTTAGTGTTATTGTTGAAGTAAGTGCAATTTTGTTAAATTTAGACTGAGTGGTGTCTGATGCTCGGTAATGGGGTTGAAGGGTGTGTCTTGTCTGCGTGTAAGTATGGGTTGAGCTCACAGGAGGAATCACCCAGGGTTAGCAATAGGTCAATAAAGCCCTTGTGCTCTGCTGGCAAAGCTGGCACGGCCACACTGCTTTGCACACGGTCACTAATAACTGTGTAATAGAGATGGTTGACATGGCGAAAAGGAGAAATACAATGTACAAGAAGAGAATGAGAGAGAGAGAGAGAGAGAGAGAGAGAGAGAGAGAGAGAGAGAGAGAGAGAGAGAGGAGATAGATGGAAAGACGGGGGAGGGGGGGAGATGAGCTATGCACCTAAATATGTCTCCCAACCTCACTTTGTTGGTGTTTATGTGTACCACAGTCGTCCTCAGTCACCCGGCAGGGTGTGTCCAAGAGTTAAGTATTACAACAGGCTGACACAAACACATATACAGCACCAACACACATCTCAGTGACCGAGGCTGTGTCTTGAGCTTTTAGTACCAGTGCAGGGGAAAAAGCAGTAAAAGTAGAAGTACTGTGAGGAGAAAGATAATGGAGCAAAAGGGGGTAGTGAATATGTGAAAAAGATTGAAGACAACAGCTGGCCCCTCTCCCTCTCTTTCTCCATCCTCCTGATATCAGCAGAAAAAGAAGAAGGGGAAAAAATGCTAGCTGCTGTTGACACAGTCCTGACCTTCCCCTCATTCCGCTCCCCCAAGTGTGAAATTGAACGTCGGCCAGAAAAGAGAGAGTGAAACAGAGGCAGAGAGAGAGAGAGAGAGAGAGAGAGAGAAGCTGAGTGAGAAAGGTATAAAAATAATTACCCAGTCTTCACACAAAACCAGCAGAGAAAACCAATACCACATATATCAAACAGCAGTGATTGTAGCCATGCTATTCCATTTAAGGAGATCTGATTTGGAGCACAGTGATGGCTGAGGTGGTGGTATTGATCTGCTCTGAGGTCCAGCCTACATGATGATTTCTTCAGTCAACACAGATAACATCCAGAAGAGCTGTGCAACATGTATGGCTCCAGCTGTGCTATTCACCTCAGCACTCCAATATACACACACATTAATATAATCAAATTACACTCAAATTTGCATTCAAGGCTACTGTAGCTTTATGACCTTATGATAATATTTTATCATTTTTGTAAAACATAGAGGAGCTGTGAGACTCACGAAGACAGCCATTTCTTCTCATACCATGCTTAGTTCTGTTGTGGAAATGTGAGGAATGGTATAGAAGAGGAGTGTCTGTATGTTTAGAATGTGAGACAGGAGAATGTATAAGGTGATGTAATGGATGCGAGGGGCGTGTGCAGTGCATTGCTCGTGGCCACCAGTCTCCTGCTGACTCCAGACATTTCTGGCATTCCTCAGTGAGCTGCTTCCATTGTGCTGCAGGGGAGCCTCCATTCATCCAGCCCAGGAAAGGGGAAGGAAAGGAGAGGAACGGGGGAAATACATGAGTGGTGGAAGAGAGAAAGGAGAAGGGTTATCGGGAAGATCTAACATCTTGTAAAAGTACAAGATGCTAGATGTTCAGGAATGCATGGACATATTCAGGGTTATCTGTAGATTAAAGATGTCCTTAAAAGGTAGTAGGGATAGGAAGGTAGGCAGCACATTAAATGCATATTAGGAAATATTTGAGCAAATCCGAGGAATGCTTATTGGGACACTTATATAACAAATAATCTTTTTTGGTTATGTTATTTCCAGTCATAAGTTAATTATCTTTTTTTTTTTTTTTTTAATGATGATTTTTGATTTGCAGCCTAAAGCCTAATTTAAAGATAAAGATAAAAACAAACCTGTGTAATCAGAAAGGTGGGACAAAACATTCACAGAGTGCTATTGCTCCATCTAGTGGACTCTGTACTCATATTAATTTTAGCTGCCAGCAGGGTTTGTTTTCTTATAAAAAAGAAAATCAGGCCCAGAGTCCCTCACAGACTCAACTGAGTCTGAAATTCACACAACAGTTTTTCCTGGATACTTGATAGTCAGCTGATCACTTCCTGTTCTGACATAAGAGGGTGATTTCAGACTCCAGTTCATTGCAGTTCTGAAGATTCATTTGTTCTTCCTGATCTAACTAAATAATGGCTTACTGTCAAGTATCCAGGAAAAACTTTTGTGTGACTTTCACACTCAGTTGAGTCTGTGATTGGCTCACAGTCTCATCATGCATAACACCTAGGAGATACAAAAGTATCATATATCAATCGTACAAGATATGCATCAAATTTATATACAGTGGGTATAGAAAATAATCACCCCCCTTTAAAATAACCACATTTTGTTGTTTTTCAGCCTGAAATGAAGACGGACACAGTTTTTGTTTTATCCAGCTGTATTTACTCAGTGCAACTTATAACATCCAAGTGAAAGATATAACACCAGCATGTCAGAACCCCTCCCCACAAAAAAAACAACAACCCCAAACAGAATCACTGAGTTGGAAAAAGGATCACCCCCCCTTCCTAAAAATGACTTGTAAACTCAACAAGGTGTAGCTAATCACCTTCTCAGTGGCACACAAAGCCATTTGACTTTCAACTGTGATCAGTTGTGGTCATTTTGATTAGCTCAGCATGAAAAGAGCTTTCCTGGAGAATTTCAGTCCTTGGTAGTGCATCTGAAGCAAACAATCAACTATGGGTGGCAAGGCACTGTCAAAAGATCTCCGGGATAATGTTGTGGACAGGCACAAGTCAGGAGATGGATACAAATGTATCCAATATATGAAAAATATAATAAAATATCATGCATTTACATAATGCATTTATAATCTGCATATTATATCTTGAGATCACACAGCTCTAATTACAGCTAATTTCACAAATGAGTTGCCTTGATTATATAATAATAATAATAAATAAAATGAATGATTAATACACAAAGTGAAATTCTTTTCTTTACATATCTCAGCTGATCAGGAGTTTGTGATCAGAGTGCAAGATCAGCAATAATACTGCCCCCTGCAGAGAAGTGGGTTAAGATGCTTGCTTAGGGTTCTGACAGTGGCAGTTTGGTGGTGCTGGAGCTTGTGCCACCCCTGCATTAAAAATACTCAGCTTAGCTGAGGCTCAAATCCAAAGGGTGTTAGAGCTGTATGGTAGCCACCGGTGCTCTATACGACACCTCAGCACTGAAATCCCTATCTAGCAGGGCTGGGCAACATGCTATTATACCTGATCCTTCTTGATCACTAGACCTGTAATTACTTAATGCTGTGTACTTAGTGTGGTTTTGTGCTTTCGGGAGCCCTAAACAGAATCCTGTACTAACCCAGCTTTTCTTTTCACCTTTGTCTAACATGCTGAAAAAACTTGCTAGCTATGTGTTAACTTCAATTATATACAGTATCTCACAAAAGTGAGTACACCCCTCACATTTTTGTAAATATTTTATCTTTTCATGGGACAACACTGACGATTACAGCTTGTATAACTTGTAAATTTGCTGTCCCCTCAAAATAACTCAACACACAGCCGTTAATGTCTAAACGGCTGGCAACAAAAGTGAGTACACCCCTAAGTGAAAATGTCCAAATTGGGCCCAATTAGCCATTTTCCCTCCCCGGTGTCATGTGACTCGTTAGTGTTACAAGGTCTCAGGTGTGAATGGGGAGCAGGTGTGTTAAGTTTGGTGTTATCGCTCTCACACTCTCTCATACTGGTCACTGAAAGTTCAACATGGCACCTCATGGCAAAGAACTCTCTGAGGATCTGAAAAAAAGAATTGCTGCTCTACATAAAGATGGCCTAGGCTATAAAAAGATTGCCAACACCCTAAAACTGAACTGCAGCACGGTGGCCAAGACCATACAGCGGTTTAACAGGACAGGTTACCACTCAGAACAGGCCTCGCCATGGTCGACCAAAGAAGTTGAGTGCACGTGCTCAGCATCATATCCAGAGGTTGGCTTTGCAGAATAGACGTATGAGTGCTGCCAGCATTGCTGCAGAGGTTGAAGGGGTGGGGGGGTCAGCCTGTCAGTGCTCAGACCATACGCCGCACACTGCATCCAATTGGTCTGCATGGCTATCGTCCCAGTAGGAAGCCTCTTCTAAAGATGATGCACAAGAAAGCCCGCAAACAGTTTGCTGAAGACAAGCAGACTAAGGACATGGATTACTGGAACCATGTCCTGTGGTCTGATGAGACCAAGATAAACTTATTTGGTTCAGATGGTGTCAAGCGTGTGTGGCGGCAACCAGGTAAGGAGTACAAAGACAAGTGTGTCTTGCCTACAGTCAAGCATGGTGGTGGGAGTGTCATGGTCTGGGGCTGCATGAGTGCTGCCGGCACTGGGGAGCTACAGTTCATTGAGGGAACCATGAATGCCAACATGTATTGTGACATACTGAAGCAGTTCCCTTCAGAATCTGGGCCATAGGGCAGTATTCCAATATGATAACGACCCCAAACACACCTCAAAGACAACCACTGCCTTGCTAAAGAAGCTGAGGGTAAAGGTGATGGTCTGGCCAAGCATGTCTCCAGACCTAAACCCTATTGCGCATCTGTGGGGCATCCTCAAATGGAAGCGCAAGGTCTCTAACATCCACCAGCTCTGGGATGTCGTCATGGAGGAGTGGAAGAGGACTCCAGTGGTAACCTGTGAAGCTCTGGTGAACTCCATGCCCAACAGGGTTAAGGCAGTGCTGGAAAATAATGGTGGCCACACAAAATATTGACACTTTGGGCCCAATTTGGACATTTTCACTTAGGGGTGTACTCACTTTTGTTGCCAGCGGTTTAAACATTAATGGCTGTGTGTTGAGTTATTTTGAGGGGACAGCAAATTTACACTGTTATACAAGCTGTACACTCACTACTTTACATTGTAGCAAAGTGTCATTTCGTCAGTGTTGTCCCATGAAAAGATATAATAAAATATTTACAAAAATGTGAGGGGTGTACTCACTTTTGTGAGATACTGTACATACAGTATAATGAAGCAAACAGAGTTGTAGGCACAATCATTAACCACATCCAAGAATAAAGGCTGCATCCTAAGAAGACCATCATCACATACCATCATCATCATCATCATACACAACATAAACAGCTCTGTTTGCAGTGGTCCATTTCATGATTACTGCACAGTGGAATCTAATATCGTTATGGATGTATAATTTTACCCTTGATTCATGATGACGGATGTCTAAGCAAGCTAAGCAAGCTTTTTAATAAAAATAATGGCCTGTGTAAATGAATGAATAGCTCCTTTCTCAGTGTGTGATCAATAGTCTCCTACCCTCCATGTTAAATCCACTGACTTAGGGCAGTGTTCAGACTGATCAATAACAGCACAGTGTGAGAATTCTCAGTGCTGTGTGAGGAAGGTGCAAGCTGCTGAAGTAGGCTGCAACCCAGAGCACGTTACAGATGATAGGAAAAAAAGTTTAAAAGAAGAATAATGTAGCCAGTCTTGGTAGAGTAATCGTGAAGTCTGTAGCTCATGATGAAACCAACTACACCATTCCTGGTTATAATTCTCTTTATAGATTTCATTACCCACTGTATCTAATTCTGCTCATGAACTTGAGCTTTGAACTCTTTATTACTGCTTGGCTTGATATGGCATGGTGTTATTGCTTTTGCAAAGAGACTAATGCTTGTGGCTGTACCTCATATTTATTCTGAACAGAGTGATACACATACATTGTCTCCATATACAGTCATAACCTGTGTGATACACATGTACAGTTGAGGTCATAAGTTTACATACAAATTGCAGAATGTTAAATGTTTTTATTTTTTTAAAAATTTTTTTAAAGAGGGATTGTAAAAATGGCATTTTTTAATTCGTTTATTTAGTTCTGCCCTGAATAAGCTATTTCACATAACAGATGTTTATTTATAGTCCACAAGACATTATAATAACTGAATTTACACAAATTAACCAATTCAAAAGTCTACATACCCCTGATTCTTAATAATGTGTGTTGTTACCTGGATGATCAACAACTGTTTTTATGTTTTGTGATAGTTGTTTATGAGTCTCTTGTCCTGAGCAGTTAAACTGCACCACTGCTCTTCAGATTAATCCTCCAGGTCCTGCATATTCTTTGCTTTTCCAGCATCTTCTACATATAGCGGCTATATGATTTTGAGATCCATCTCTCCACACTGAGGACAACTGAAGGACTCATAATACACAACTATTACAAAAGGTGCAATCAGTCACTGATTCTCAAGAAGGCAACACGATGCATTAAAACTTTGACGAAAACAGGATGATCGCTGTAAATTGTTATTATTTTGTCTTCTGGGAAACATGTAAATATCTTATGTTTTGATCATCTTGTTCAAAAGTTTACACCCCCTGGCTCTTAATGTAGTGTGTTGCCTTCTTGAGCATCAGTGAATGTTTGCACCTTTTATAATAGTTCATAATATAAACGTAGGAGTCCCTCAATTGTCCTCAGTGTGAAACACTGGATCTCAACATCATATAGTCACTGTTGGGGTCAAATAGGCAGAAGAGGCTGGAAAAGCAAAGAATGTGCAGGACCTGGAGGATTTTTCTGAAAAATAGTGGTGCAGTTTAACTGCTCAGGACAAACAAGGGACTCATGAACAGCTATCACAAAACATAAAATCAGTCATTGATCATCAAGGTAACAACACACATCTGTTATGTGAAATAGCTTTTTCAGGGCAGTACTAAATAAAAAACAAAATCTAATGTTTATGATCCCTCATTTTTTAATGCTTTTAATGCTAATGCTTGAAAAAAAAAAGAAAATAATGTTCTACACATTTCCACCTAGTCAATCTCTGAATCAGTTCCATCAGTTATTATTATTATTATTATTATTATAATAACCTCATTTTCTCCAAATTTGCTCATTTGCTAATTCCCATCCAGGTAGCTCTCTGCATCACATGACAGCTGCTATCAAGGGAGAGTGTATCTAGCACATACTAACTCCTTCTTCTGTAAACATTAACTCAAAGACGCCCACGATTGTGTCACTTTGATTATAGATTTCTTTCGAGCAAAACTAATACAATAAATATGTTCTATTCCTACTTGCTTAATGATGCCAATGATATTTTCAACTAATAAGTGATAATAGAATATATTCACTACCGTGCAAAGACTATAAATGCTAACATAAATAAATAAATAAATAGAACAATAAACAAAGTTTAGTGTATTTTAACTATCATAATGCTCTATTCAGGTAGTTCTCGTTTGAGATTTTTGGGAGGGTGGTCGAACTGAGCCTCACGGCCATGTTCCATCTTCATTTCTCTGTTCTATAACCACGACTTGTCCTTGGAAGAAACCAGCATCCTCAATGCTGCTACCGGGCTGGCCCAGACACTCAAATGTATTATGCATGTACTTTCTCCACAACCTGGTCTTCTTCCTATCAGGAATATTGAAGATTTTGTGCATTTCCTTTTCAATACATGCTACTGTGTCTGCTTTGCTGAAGTGCCGACTTATACTTTGGTCCATATTGCTGAATTCACATAACCTCAGTTCGGTGAGATAGACCTCCACCTTACAATGCTTCACAAACATGCCTTGCTCAACCACTTTTCGTGCAATAGGCTTCTGGTGCTCAGTCAGTCCATACCAGCTGATTAGTTTACTCCATGCCTCTTTTGGCAGAATACTGTAGTGCAGCTCTTCAATTAGATGCTCCTTCATACAGAGTGAATCTGTTAGGAGGCCTGAGTTGTCCACTGGTCCAGGGTAAATGGTCTGGTCTCCCATGCAAAACCAGTCCCAGATGTCAAATCCCACATATTTCTTCCACTTCTTGAACCAACCACTGTCTACTAGGTACCATGTGTCACCTTTCTGTAACTTGGTTTTCAACAGCCTTTTTATCTCTTCTTTTTGATAATCCAGGTTTACTGTGGGATACAAACTCAGACTGTAAAAATCACAACACTGCAAAATCAAAATTTAACTACAAGCCATTAACTAAAGAACAATTGCACAGATGAAATTACTCTTTCAAAGCACAATCAAATACAAAAACACACTGCATAGTTACTCACTTAGCCCAGACATCTTCTCAATGGTATTGCTGACACATTGCTGAAGATGAAGCAACTCTCTCATCACGTCCTCGACACTCAATCTGCTGTTAATCTGAATTTTATCCCAGTTCACGATGGACAGAGGGGTGGATAACGTGAAGTAAACCTACAGTAGATCAGAAAAGAAATGAAGAGAAATTCTCCAACACAGAGAGTGCTGCATGTTCTCTGAGCAGACAAAGGGTGCTCACCTGGAGGAAGTGGAGGTGGTCTTCACAGTGTAAGAGCTTCTCCAGCTCAGTGTCGCTTCTTTTCAACGCAGCAATTTCCTGTTCTAGTGCTTTAACAAACCCTTCAGCTCGCCTTTCTGTGTCTTTCTGTTTCTCCTCCAAGACCGTAAGCAGATCAGCCTGCATTCCCTCAATGGAGCTCAGGAGAGACCTGAAGATTTCAGCGCCGTCATCTTTTTCCTTATCTATATTTTTCTAACATATTTTTGCACAATTATCATCGTGTCCTCCTGCTATATTATATTAGTAGGGAATCTGGTGTGTTGAGTAGTTTGTTTTTAGTTAAGACTCACTTTTTTCAGGGCTACAGAATGCTTTATTTCTTCAATCTTTTTTAGTCGGTCCTGGATCATCTTCTGAACATCTGCCTGTGTTTTTTGTATCTTAGTCTGTGGATGGAAGAAAACACTCATGTGACAAATAATTGATGGAATTGAAAATCCTAATGTTAAATGTTATCCTCAACACATTTTTTTTTCTATTTATTTGAATTTGAATACACTGCAGTTGGCAATTGAGTTTTACACCCTATTACTGCACAGAGTATTCCAAATCCTTGATTAATATTGTCCTGATATTAACCAACCACTTCAACGGTTCTATATACACTCCTTGTCCACTTTATTAGGAACACCTGTACATTCATGCACTAATCTAATCATGTGGCAGCAGCACAATGCAAAAAATCGTGCAAATACAGGTCAAGAGCTTCAGTTAATGTTCACATCAACCATGCGAATGCGGAAAAAGTGTGATTTCTGTGACTGTGGCATGGTTGTTGGTACCAGTAGGGCTGGTCTGAGTATTTCAGAAATTGCTGATCTCCTGGGAATTTCACACACAACAGAGTTTACGCAGTATGATGCGAAAAACAAAAATCATCCTGTGAGTGGAGCGTCTGCAGGCGTTGTTGATGAGAGAGGAAGTCTATAATAATTCATATAAATCACTCTTTACAACTGTGGTGATCAGAAAAGCATCTCAGAACACACAACACATCAAAGCTTGAGGTGGATGGGCTACAAATGCAGAAGACCACATCAGGTTCCACTCCTGTCAGCCAAGAACAAGAATCTGAGTCCATCATGGGCACAGACTCACCAAAACTGGACAGCTGAAGACTGGAAAAAGACCAGGTGATTTTTCCCCGTCATAATCTTCAACTGCCCAGTTTCTGTGAGTCTGTGTCCACTGTAGACTCAGACTTCTGTTCTGGGCTGACAAGAGTGGAACTTGATGTGGTCTTCTTATGTTGTAGCTCATCCACCTCAAGGTTCGATGTTTTGTGCATGTTGAGATGCTTTTCTGCTCACCACGGTTGTAAAGAGTTTCTATATCCTTCCTGGCAGCTCAAACCAATGTGGCCATTTCCCCCTCAGCTCTATTAATAACAATGTGTTTCCAATGTGTTTTTTCGCACCATTCCGTGTAAAATCTAGAGACTTTTGTGTGTGAAAATCCTAGGAGATCCGCAGTTTTTGAAAAACTCAAACCAACCCTTCTGGTACCAACATCCATGCCACAGTCACATAGATCACACTTTTTCTTCATTCTGATGTTTGTTGTGAATATGTAACTGAAGCTCTTGACCTGTATCTGCATGAGTTTTTGCATTGCGCTGATTGGCTGATTAGATAACCGCGTTAATGTGCAGAGGTACTGATGTTCCTAATAAAGTGGACAGTTGGTGTAAACATTGTATTTTAAATTCTATATAATTTTTTTTTTTTTAATTTTACTATTTGCAGATTATTATGCTGTTTACACTCAGTGTCCACTTTAATAGGAACACCTGTACACCTGCTCATTCATGCAATTATGATCCAATCATGCTGACAATAGATTACCGGTGTGTCTCACCTTCTTTTCGGCACTCTCCTCTTCTATAGGAATGGTGTTGTGGCTCTTATGCTCTCCCTCAGTGCAGAACAGACACACACACCTCTGATCATGCCTACAGAACAACTCCAGAGGTCTCTGATGCCTCTGGCATATATAGTCCTCCAGGTTCTTCACAGAATCAATTAATTTGTGTTGCTTAAGTTTCGCTGCAATTTTATGATGCTCCAAATGTGTACCACAGAACGACATACCACAATCCAGACAGGACTTTAGGGCCTTCTGTGTAGGGTCAGTACAGACATCACATGGCACATTTCCCTGCGCAGCATGAGGCTTCTTTGTGTGAAAACTGGACTGCACCTTCCCCGACTCTTTGAATTGAGCAGCCAAGTCAGATATGAACGTATTAACACAAAGTTCTGGCCTTTTGATGAATTCTTTCTTACAGAATGGACAATTGTACTTGTGACAATTGTCCCAGTATTTGTTGACACAAACCATGCAATAGTTGTGTCCACATGGGGTGGAGACAGGCTTAGTGAATATTTCCAGACAGATTGAGCACTGCAACTTCTCTTCGGATAGAAAAGCGTTAGAGGCAGCCATTGCTAACGGAGGAGAAAACTTATGAGAATGATGTACAAAATAAAACACTCCCATTTAGCCACCATCACATTTACACTATGTAAAAACATTTGCGTTTTCGTTTTGTAATGATTTATGGTTTCTAAACATAGTTGTATATAGTGGGTTTAGAAACCATAAATTATTACAAAATGAAAACACAAATGTTGGATATAAAAAGTCTACACACCTGTAAATCATGTCAGAACTTTTTCCACCCTCAATGTGAAATATTACAATGTGTTATTGTATATTTTCCCACTCTTTCTTACAAAAACATTCTAGATCAATCAAATTGTGAGGGCATCTCCTGTGCACAGCCTTCAGGTGCTTCAGGTCACCCCACAGATTTTTAGTTGGATTCAGGTCTGGGCTCTGACTAGGTCATTCAAAAACATTGATCTTCTTTTGGTTAAGACATTCCTTTGTTGATTTGGATGTATGTTTTGGGTCATTGTCATACTGGAAGGTGAAATTCCCTTTCAGCTTCAGCTTACTAGCAGACACCTGAAGGTTTTGCAATAAAATTGACTGGTATTTGTAGCTATTCATGATTCCCTCCACCTTGATAAAAGCCCCATTTCTGGCTGAAGAAAAGCAGTCCTAAAGCATGATGCTGCCACCACCATGCTTCACCGTGGGGATGGTGTTCTTTTGGTGATGTGCTTTTTATTTTTTGCACCAAACATACTTTTGGAATTATTAGACCTTTTGGAATTAATCTCATCAGACCATAATACATTTTGCCACATGGTTTGGGGTGATTTAGTTGAGCTTGGATGTTTTTTTTTGTGAGAAAGGGTCGCCCTACACCAAAGCCCAGACATGTGAAGAATAAGAAAGATTGTTGTCATATGCAGAGAGTAATTAGTACTTGTCCAATATTCCTGCAGCTCCTTTAATGTTGCTCTAGGTCTCTCGGCAGCCGCCCTGGTACGTTTTTGTCTTGCCCTTACCTTTACAGAGTTCCATGGAACATCTAATGTTTTGGAAATTCTTTTATACTCCTCTCCTGATCGATTCCTTGAGTGAGATACCATGCATGCTTTGTAAGCTTTTTTGCAGACCACGGCTTCAGCAGTCAGAAGAGACCCAAGAAAATGTGAAGAAAATCCTATATAAACAGCTGGTCTTTATTTTGGGTTAATCAGAACAATTTCATTGATGACAGCTGTATGATAATTACTTTTGAACATGAGATTGAATGTGATTGGGTTCATTCTGAACACAGCCACGCCCCCAATTATAAAAGAGTGTGCATATTTATGCAACCAGGTTATTGTAACTTTTTAAAAAAAAAATTTTGTTTTTTATTGTTTTCACATAATTTTTATATGTTGTAATTTCACATTGAGGGTGGAAAAAGTTCTGCAATGATTTATCACAAAAACCTGCCTTTTTCACAGGGATGTTTAGATATTTTATATCCATTGTATTCCATATAACACTTAACATCTGTCTTTGTCTTAGGTGTAATGGTTAAGATTAAACTACAGCAAAACAAACAAAAAAACAAAAATGAAAAAAACTTATGTTAATGTTCTCTAATTTCTTGTGTCTCCACTTACCTGTTTTCCTCTTAAGTCAATGCCTCACCTTCTCTTTGAATTATAAGAATAATTGATCTTACTGAGCTTAACAGGGTATTTCGTGTATGTGACAGTTTTATTTTCACAGAATCGAGCTCCGCCAGCTTCTCACCTGCTCACAACCGTCCCTAAGCTGAAGTGAGTTTATAACAGGGAAAACATTCAAATATGTAGGACGCTCCAACACCAACCCGGGTTACCTGTGGTGTAGTTTTCTTCTTCAGTGTGGCAGTAATTCAGCAAAACCTATCCCGCAGCGCCCTCTGGTGGCCCGACCGGGGCAGTAATACAGCAACCCGGAAACCACAAAACATTTCCTTATTAACATTAGCTTTTGGTACCACTTTGGTTATTTTCGGAGAACCATTTTACAACGTTGGATTTCAGATAATAATGTCAGCCTTGTTCCCGAAACATTTTGGGGACTTTTAAAATATTTTTAAACATGAAATGTTCTCCTGGGGATATACTATAACATCCTGTAACATTCTGTACCGGAAGTTTTATTTATTTATTTATTTATTTAGAATACAAACTAACATTGCAGGTAGACAGTCGATTTAGACAAACATTCAGAAAGGCCACTGTTGAAACGAATAATAATAATAATACAGATAAATCCATATAAAATAATATAAATCCCTCTGTATGCATTCATGAATGAAATGTGGATGTAACAATTCAAATTTACAGATAGCAGTGGACTATATAATACTAAAGGATTAACTATTGCCACTAACTTTCTAACTATATCAAACTATTCTAGATAGTTTGATATAGTTAGAAAGTTAGTGGCAATAGTTAATCCTTTAGTAAGTTATTAATCAATCAATTTATACCACAGCGCGGTTGAATTCTCGATTCTGATTGGCTGACAGACGTTCTGCAGCGTGCAACTAGTCATTTCTTGACCGCATTACAGTTCCATATCACTTCGCCGATTTAACAGAACTAACGGAAAAGTTTAGCCTACTGTCCAGCACAGCACACACTTTTAACAACAGACAAAATTACAGACAATTTAGATTTTCCAGAAAATAATAAGTAAGGAATAATTGATGACGGGTCATTGAATTATTAGAAAAACAATACCACCCGAGGTGGTAATGCGGCCACAAGGCGAAGTGGAGTGTGTATTATTTTCCAATAATTCAACGGACCAGAGTCAATTATTCTGCTTATACCACAATCACCACACCTCAAGACATTGTTCAGATGTTTTATCTCAAGACATTTGTCAGGTTTTTGTCCTTAAAACTCTCTTGAGTGTGGAACTAATTTATTACGCATCTCATCTCAAGCCTCCGCTGCTAATTCCAAAACGTCATTTTAGAGCTAATAACGGAGACTTGAACTATTGATATGCAGTTATTGGACAGAGAGAGACAGAGAGAGAGATCAAGTGTGATTGCAGTAATGAGACAGAAAAGCCGGTGAATAAGTATCAATATTTATTTATTTATCCGTTGTATTTTCTGCAGTAATAAAACAATGAAAAACCCGGTTAATGAGTAGGCCTATCAGTATATATTTATTTTATTTATTTGCTCTATTTTTATCTTATCAGCATGAAACGAAAACAAAACAAAACTGTGAACTCTCTCTCTCTCTCTGACAATGAATATTTTTTATCGAGATTCTAAGTAACTGGAGACAGAACTTTTTTGTACTCCACGTAGGTCATAACCCATTGAGATCGGTTGAGAAATATAAACATTATTGTGCTTTTTATCCAGAAAAGCCACAGCACCCCAATTTACTTGTATTTGTTTATATGGTGTAGCAACGGGTCAAGGCGGCCAATGAGGCGTCTATATATTTATATGTCTATGGGCCGCATTATCACCTCGGCTGTGCATTACTCCTTACAGGGAGTTTACAATATAAAACAGTATGAGTGTACTATGTTGTTTTTAAATTAGTGGTCATAAAGATACTGATGTTCATGTTCTAATGAACATCCTTTCAACACACTCAGTACCGCTTGCTTTTACTCTTCTACACCTGTATGCTGTAGTGATTTATAACCACACTCTATCCAGTGTCACCCAGATGAGGATGGGTTCTGATTTGAGTCTGGTTCCTCTCAAGGTTTCTTCATCATGTTTCTTCACCATCACAATTTGGCCCTTGTCAAAGTTGCCAATTTTCCCTACTTCCAAAACATCAACTTCAAGAACTGACTGTTCACTTGCTGCCTAATATTATATCCCACCTCTTGACAGGTGCCATTGTAACAAAATCAATGTTATTCACGGCACCTATCGGTGGTTTTAATGTTATGGCTGATTGCTGTATATCCCTGAATATGTGTGTTGTTTTATGAACCTTATAAATCACAATTACTATTGTGGAAATACCTGAAATCAGAATTCTTTTTTAAACTTAAAAAAAAAGAGTCTTTGTTCAGAGAATCAAAAATCTCTGCATTCATGAAATTTTACATGTGCATTCCTAACTATATTTACAATTTGATTACGGGGGAATTTATCAGAATGTTGATTCAATAATATACTAACCCCATTTCCATAAAAGTTGGGATTTTTTTCTAAAATGCAATAAAACCAAAAACCTGTGATTTGTCAAGTCTCTTGAAACTTTTCGGGAACAGGGCTGACATTATTATCTGAAATTCAATGTTATAAAATGGTTCTCCGAAACTTTAACTGAAAAAAGTACAAAGAAAATTTATTCAGTGTTTTCACTGACCAACTTAATTGTATTTTGTAAATATAAACAAATTTAGAATTTTATGCCTTCAACATCACTCAAAAAAAAAGTTGGGACAGAGGCATGTTTACCGCTGTGTTACATCACCCTTCCTTTTAATTACACTTTTTAATTGTTTGGGAACTGATACTAATTGTTGCAGTTTTGCAAGTGGAATCTTTTCCCATTCTTGCTTGATACAACAGTCCTTGGTCTCCATTGTCTGATTTTGTTTTTACTGCATCTTAGAAAAAATCCCAACTTTTATGGAAATGGGGTTAGGATTTTATAATAGTGCAGGGTATTTTCTTGATTAAACAATAAACAAATGACATCCCAACAGACTGTTTTCTAAATGTCTTCACAGTGAAATTAACATTTTAATTGTAACATCATTCAGAGACTAGCTTTTTTGGATTTATAAAGTATACAGATTAATGCATATTAAATTAGTCGTTCATATAAATCAGTGTAAACTTTTTGAAGAAGTTATAATTTTTTTTTTTTGTAAGATCTGCAATCATTAGCTCTCTTCATATTAAAGCTAGTTAAATTGCTGACAAGATATCCAAAGGTATAAAAGCAAATTTTTGTGATGAATGATTGGAGCTTGTTGTACTTAATGAGCTTTGCTTGTACTGAATCCTATATGTACTGTAGGTCTTCTCATGGGTAATATCTTTTAATTTGTGCAATGTGCAATTTTTAATTTCAGATGTAGAATATTTCAGTATTTGCATGGGCAGCTACCCCCTATACGTATGCACTACTCACACTATGATCAGATGTTCGAATGCAATGTAATGAACTAATAAACACATCAATCTTAATTCAATATAGCAGCAGAATCATCAGTGGCTTCCTGATAATGTACAAGAGGCTTACTATGTGAGGTATTTAATGACATCAATGGACGACTGATAATAGCCAGTGAAACAGCTCAGAGGGAGAAAAAGAAACTAAGAACATTAGCAGAGACATCTTAGCACAAGGTAAGATATTCTGCAAAAAAAACAAAAAAACAAAACAAAACAACAACAACAACAACAACAAAAAATTGCTAGACTTAGTTAGCACATCTTAATTTGACAATTTTATTCCATTCTTCCTAGCCTTACTGCTCCGACCTGGTGCCCAGTGTATCAATCAGTGTCTCGTTCCTGCAGCAAACATATATTTTAGAATTATGCCAGAAAGTTCTACCTACAGGCCAGAACGCATTTTGTCACACGGTTTGGGCTGATTTAGTGGGGCTTGGACATTTTTTTTTGTTAGAAAGGGGTTCTCTCTAGTCACCCTACCCCATAGCCAAGACCTGTGAAGAATATGAGATACTGGTTAATTCTGGACACAGTCATATGCCCCATTATAAAAGGGTGTGCATATTTATACAACCAGGTTATTTGAAGTTTTTTCTTTTTCCCCCTAAAATGTTTCCAATTGTCAAATTTTGTTGGTTGCTATATCACATAAAAGGTGGATAAAGATCTGACCTGATTTATCTGGTTTAATTTTTTTTTTTTTTTTTTTTACATTACAAAAACCTGCCATTTTAACAGGGGTGTGTTGACTTTTTATATCCACTGTATACTGTAACAGTATATACCTACATTCTGATTTTATTCTTATACTCTACTTTAGTCTTAGAATTGTTTTCTAAGTGACATTAAAACACTGTTTAAAAAGTGTTCTTTGCCTTTAAGGAGAACACTGTCTATGATTGAAGGGTCAGTGTGTGTGTGTGTGTGTATGCATGAGTCAGGCTCTCCAACTTTGACTCTCTCTATCTGTGTGTGTGTGTGTGTGTGTGTGTGTGTGTGTGTGTGTGTACTGGCAGCAGTAGGCTGCTCTCCCAGACCAAGTCTACCACAGCCACCTCTCTTCTCTCTGTCACTTTCTGTTCTTCCTTCCCTCACTCCTCCTCTCTCCTCCTGCTGTCTGCTTAAGGAATCGTTCAGGCTGCTCTGTATCCCGACGCATAGTGTCCTCACCTCTGGGGTGTGTTCGACTAGTGTGGGGTGGTGGATGTGGACAGGGCTAGTGCTGCTGCCTCCTCATGCTGCGTGTGTTTATCCTTTGTGCCCAGAATGTGCTGACACATGATGAGGACATCACAGATGCCTACTGCTGTGTCACATATGAAGGTAAGGATGACGGTCCGGGGATAAGGGGCTACAGTATTGACTTGGAAGTCGACTTATAAATAAGCTGACAAATAGCTGGCACCACCAGTTTCTAGCATTTTACTTTATTCATTCTGCCCTCCTGTGGGTCTGTGACGTCCCCTGTCTCTGTGCCTCTGTGTTCATGTGTCTACACTTCAGCAGCTGAGGTTATTATTGGAAAAAGAGTCTCTCTCTCTCTCTCCCTCTCTCTCTCTCTCTCTCTCTCTCTCTCTCTCTCTCTCTCTCTCTTTTTATCTGCATCTGGGGCATGCAGGGGAGTCCTGTTACACTGTAGCTGTGCGCATGTGTCTGTTTACTTCAGCATGGCGCTGTGTTTATAAGAAGTGCTCTGTCATCAGAGTTTGGGGCCTGTGTTCGAGTCACTCCTCTCTGGGTGCTTTGTCAGTATGAGGATTTACTCTTGTGTGTTGCAGCAGAGAAATGTCACACAACAATGACTCTGTTTGTTTAACATCAGTCTTACTTTCACATTTTAAATTCTCCAGATGTTCATTTCCTAATGTTAAGGAATCTGCAGGTAAAATATGTGTAGCCTTAGCAGTACAATGAGACAAAAGCACTATACCAATTATTGCCCTCTCTTTACCATTCCTATAGCATTCATTTATCAGATAGAAGACCCTTATGTTGAAACAAGTATAATATAGCATTTATTTTCATCTCAGCTGATTAGCAGCCTCAAGCTGAAACCCCCCCCTCCCCCATTTGCTAATGAAAACAGACATTGTTCTTAAAAGAGCATTGATGAGATTACTTCGTTTCTAATTTGTCCCCTTTTCCTCCTCCCCTATATCTTAGTACACTGAATCCTGAATCTGAATCCTGACCTCTCTCCGTATTTGAGACTGTTTTTGACTATAAGGTTAATTTAATTAGTAGAGGACATATAATAAATGCTGATGGAATCATGACTGCAACTCAGTTGGCGAACAGCAGCAAGAATCAATAAATGGAGCATTGAGAAATGCTGATTCATGCCATTTAAAAGATAAGAACGAGAGAGGATTTTTATTTGAGTATTAACGTAGATGTACGGAACAAAAAACAACTCCTTGTTGCAACCCCAAATTCTATGTGCAGTTAGAACGAAAATTTTCAATGTTTGATTTGATTTAAGTTTTAAACAATATATAATAAGTATTTTATTAAAAAAAAAGAAAACAAATGTTAAATAAGTAATTTATGGGATGGTTCATTAATTATCAAAGATTTACTTACCCACTTATCCATATAGTAAAGGCATACAGAATCTAGACATACACTCCTGGGCAAAAAAAAAAAAAAAAAAAGCCCTAAATGGCAAATATTAAGTTTTTAATGGTCTAAACAACAAATCATTGGTCAGAAAATTAGCAAGAATTAAACACATGCACTCCTGAGACCTCCTGTGTCACCATTTGCTTGTTTACTTTTGCTGCGGTGAACCGTTTGGGGAAAAGCTAGAAACGGGGAAATTCACTGATATAGTCTTCTTGTACGCAAAGATAAAATCATGATGATGATTAAAATATTTGATGTAAAATTCCAACTAACACATGTCTGGGTGTACAAAATATTCCAAAAAAAAAAAAAAACTAAAAACAAAATTCTTCAGGGATGTTTATTTTTCTTAAAAGATTAGTCATAAGAAGACTGTATAAGTGAATTTCCCTGTTTCTAGCTTTTTCACCAAACAGTTCACTACAGCAAAAGTAAACAAGCAAATGACAGCACAGGAGGTCTTATGTTTGTTTAATTCTTGCTAAATTCCTGACCAGAAATTTGTTGTTAAGACCATTAAAAGCTTAATATTTTGTATTAATTATTATTATAATAAAATAAAATGGGCCAAGCCCAATATAGCAAAAAAGTTACATTTCAGTTAAATATAGTTATGTAAATTCATAGTTATATATTAATAGAAACTAATGAACTAATGAACTTACAGATTCTATATTATTATCACATAAAATGTGGCATATAGCTAATTCCGAGACAGTAAACGATCTGCCAAATTTATGAATGTATATTCATAAAAAAAGAACCATGACTACATGAACATGAAGCTCTAATAGAACCATTAGGTGATAATAATAAACACTGTGTACAGTTTGAGTGCTTTTCCTTTGCAGCACCAGGTGGTGCTCCTTGTCTTAACAAATCCATTCTCCCATGAAAGACCTGGCACACAATAAACACATACAGGATGTACAGTTATCATTTAATTCCTACAGCATTCTCAAGCCATTCTCAAATACTGACAGACATCAATTTAATTATCATCATCATCATCATCATCATCATCAAATTTTAAGATCAAAGTGAATTTTTTTAAATTAATCAGTAGAGAAAGTCTTCAAGAACCTGAAACGATAAACTGTGAGACATTTACTCATGTCATGTTCACTTATTTTGTGAACTTATTTTATTATTGCTATTATTAAGTGGTCCTTGTGGTTCCTGTGTGCAAGCTCTACCAGCCAGGAAAAAAAAAAAACAGGGAGGGGGGAAAGAGAGAGACAGGACAAAGCAGCAGGAAATGTTAAGATTTCCTCTCAACACATGGGCTGGGTTACTGGAGTGGGGCGTCTGGTTCGAAGTGAGTTAGCTGTGTATGTCTCATCAAGTTCCCACTGACTTTTTCATCGTGTCAGAGGAGTTAGTACAAGAGCACCGGGAAATATTCTCAATCTACTTCAAGTTTTGCATGTAGAGGATTTACATTCTGGACCTCCACTGTGAGAAGGAGTGACTGTGTACATATCTATACACTTGTGATGTGATGTGCAGAGTATCTGCCGATCTGTTGGAAAGTTGAGTTGTACAGTTATTGTGACACCATGTTGAGGTGTGTGCTCCAGAGAGCGACTCACCTGAAGAATGTGGAGAAAGGGGAGCGGCAAAGTGACCCGTTAGCCAGCATCACATTTAGAGGTAAGAAGTGTAGAATGGACCTTGGTGGAAAAAAAATACTAATACTTTCATTTACGGGCAGCATGGTGGCACTGTGGGTAACGTTTCCGTGTGCAGGTCAGATAATGAGTTCTCTCTGAGGGTTTTCTCTGGTTTCCTCCCACCTCCAGAAAAACATTCTGGTAGGTGGAATTGCGACTCTAAATGGCCTCTGTAATGGACTGGCATCTTATCCAGAGTGTATCCCTGTCTCATCCCCAGTGTTCCTAGGATAGGCTCTGGCTCCACCACAGCCCTGACTGAAATAAAGTGGTTAATGAAGATGAACGAATGAATGAATAATCATGGTTCAGGGAATAGACATCAATTCCAGTATATGTTGCAGTTGCTGCATGTTGCAGTCTAATAACTGATTTTGTAAAATTGGTTATGACTGACAAGAAACAGTCATGCCTACAAACAATCCATGTCAATATGTTTTTGATGCTCAGTGGCAGCTCAATATAGACAAGCAGAATTGCGGTGTCAGGATGAGTAGAACTGGCAACTTGCCTCTTCTTATGCCATACAAATCAATGAGATGTGTTGCTATAACACAATACAGATCAACAGCAGAGTGTCTCTTGGCCCAATTCCAGTGGAATGAATGAGTAACATGGGTCTATTTAGCCACTTTTATTTTGCACTATAAGATGATTGGTAGTTCCTGTCATTGTGTTCTATTTCCTGTTCCTACATGTGTGCATGATAGTGTAGGACAGGGTGTTTTCATACTCAGAATTCGAATAACAGTTCTCTCTTTGCAATTATGGGATGTTCTATATCCAGATTCACTTTTGCACTTCGTTCTTTGTCATTGTAGCCTGTATCGTGGGTGTAGGGGTTTGTCGAGATGTGAAGGTTGTAGGGTACATGGAGTAACAGTGCAGTTCTCGAGTTCACTGCCCTCTCTGTTGACCCGTATCACTGGACCTCTTGACTCTCGATTGTGTAATTGGGATTTTTTTTCATGCTATTTGGAAATCAGCCTCATAACATTAACTTTGATCCATTGTTTACAATAGACAACAGTCTGTTCTGGCATTTGTGTTTTAGTAACAGTTTTTAATTATTATAATTACAGTACATGTATGTGTTGCATGCTGGGAAAACCTGCTGGATGTTGCTGTGGCTGGATTCTGGAAAAGAAAAAAACATTTTTTTCTGCCAGTAATATACTTTGACATTTCTACTTTGAGAAATGACCAAAATGATGTGGAAATGTTTTCATTTAGGTTATTTTCTAACCTTGCATTGCATCTGTGAGCAAAGCTCATGTTGGGTAGTTGAGGAGATGGCTAATCACTTCGACTTAAGATGTCTAAAACTAAGCTAAGTGTGATTGCCTCACACAGTGAATGTCACGCTATCAGTGATAACTCATAAACTAGTAAATTTATAATTGTTTAAATTTAGTTATGTTGTTTTTCCATGAGTAGATTGGGTTATAACTGTAAAGGTAGGTGGGGCTTCTTTGGAATTGGGACAGAAATCTTTAATTGTTAATTTCTCCCTTAAAATGGTTTAATTTCTATATATTTCAGTTCAGAATATAACTATATATGTACTAGAAAATGTGAAGTTTGCGAACCCTTTAGCATGCCCTATATATTTTTCCACCATCAGTAGAATGCTGAACAACAATGGTGAGCATGGCAGGGTTGCAAGGAGTAAGCCACTGCTCTCCAAAAAGAACACTGCTGCCCCTCTGCAGTTTGCTAAAGATCACATTTAAAATCCATGGAAATATGAGACCAAAATAGACGTTTTTAGTTTAAATGAGAATAGTTATGTTTGGAGAAAGGAAAACACTGCATTCCAGCATAAGAACCTTATCCCATCTGTGAAACATGGTGGTGGTAGTATTGTGGTTTGGGCCAATGTTGCTGCATCTGGGCAATCACTGATGGAAAAATGAATTCTGAATTATACCCGCAAATTCTAAAGGAAAATGTCAAGGCATCTGTCCGTGAACTGAATCTCAAGAAAAAGTGGGTCATGCAGCAAGACAAGGACCCTAATCACACAAGTCATTCTACCAAAGAATGATTAAAGAAGAATAAAGTTAATGTTTTGGAATGGCCAAGTCAAAGTCCTGACCTTAATCCAATAAAAATGTTGTGGAAGGACCTGAAGCAAACAGTTCATTGAGGAAACCCACCAACATCCCAGAGTTGAAGCTGTTCTGTACTGAGGAACGGGCTAAAATTCCTCCAAGCCGATGTGCAGGGCTGATCAACAGATACCGCTAACGTTTAGCTGCAGGTATTGCTGCACAAGGGGGTCACACCACTTTTGCCCTCACAGATATGTACTATTGGATCATTTTCCTCAATAAACAAATGACCAAGTTTAATATTTTTGTATCATTTGTTTAACTGGGTTCTCTTTATCTTCATCTGAAAATCCGATGATACTTTGGGTCATATTTATGCAGAAATATAGAAAATTCTAAAGATTTCACAAACATTCAAGCACCACTGTATACTGCATTGTACATGCTAGTTTCTGCAGTTGTTTAATCTCAGAACTAATGTAAATTTAGATTAACATTAGTCTTTTACAGGCTGAATAAGTTTACAGTTAAGGTGACAACTTTAACTGTTACAGTGAAGGTGAAAGCTTCAACAAACAAAAAAGCTCTAAGTAGTTTTTGTGACTGTATGTTAGAAGGATGGTGGAAACCTTGAAGTAGCCAAGCATTTCCACCCTCATGGTAATGAATGCCATCTCCATTTATAGACATCATGGAGGCAAATTATTCTGCACAGAGGAAGCTCTGAGTAAGCAACAAGTTATGAGTGAAAGACCGAGGGGGGGGGGGGCGTGGGGGTTGGGGGGGTAAGAGTGAAGGGATTGTGTGCAGTGTGACTTTTTAGTTCATTACCAACCCAAACTGAGGGATATTTTAATCTAATTTGTACCAGCCCAGATCACCCTATGACCTTTAGTGACACCAGCTGTTCTTGTCTGACTGTTGAGACAATATTTCAAAATTGTGTTACTATTTTAGAAACCCATTGGCGAGTGTAGATTAATTTCTAAAAATACCCGTTGATGCATGTCTGCCAGATAAGTTATTTTAATACCTGCTATCCATGGCACAACAGGAAGGACCTTTCCTGAATCCATTTATAGTTATTTTGACAGATTTGGGGACTGGGTTTATGTAACTACCACTGGCATTGTAATCAGTCAGTATGAAGAATGAGCAGCTTTAAAGTCAGATCCTCAACTTCTGGAAGAAAAAAAAAAAGTTGTTGATTTTAAATAGCCCGCCTGTCTTGCTCTCACTGAACAAACATCTTGTCCAAAAATGGTTCTAATGATTCTAATTTAGTGCCAGCTGCCATGAAATTGTCTCTCTAATTGGGTTTGCCCCAACCTTATTTTTATTTACAACCTATTCTGATGTATATCAATTTCTATGATTTATTTGTATGTTTACTTTGATTAGATCTGTTTATATTTAGCAGAAACACCATTTCCTGTATACACTGGAAGTCCGTACACAGCCTTCCTTCTCCTCCCGGTTTAAGAAATCAGTTTCCTTCTATTATATATGAACAATCTGACCCTTCATCCTTATCCCATGTAGTAACGATGGTGGCATAAACAGCTGCAGGATCTCACACCTATTTTTATGAAAATCTAGTAATATTCATAATAATGTAACATGTGAACATTTCTTTTCAACATCACAGTTACTGAGTGCTATCTATAATGATTTGCTTTTCCCCCTATATACAGGGTCTAAGAAGAAGACCAAAGTGGTCAAAAACAATGTCAACCCTGTCTGGAATGAGGTTAGTTACCCGCTGTGTATTATAGTATTTTTGAAAAATTTGTATTTAACAATGGAACAGGGCTAAACTATACCATTTAAACTGGTAAAAAGTAAAATTATTATTTGGTAGAAAATTAAATAAAGCACTTTACCTTTTCTCATTTATACCTGCTGAGAATGATTTTCTCTTCACGTTCGTCTCTCTAATTCTTTTCTGTTTCTTCATTATGCCAGGGTTTTGAATGGGACCTAAAAGGAGTGCCCTTAGACTCAGCAGCAGAGCTGCATGTGGTTGTGAAGGACCATGAAAAAATGGGAAGGAACAGGTATGTACACATATGTACACTCACTGTCCACTTTAATAGGAATATCTGTACACCAGCACATTTATGCAGTTATCCAATCAGCCAATCATGTGGCAGCAGCACAATGCATAAAATCATGCAGATAATACAGGTCAAGAGCTTCAGTTAACATTCACATCAATCATCAGAATGGGGACGAAATGTGATCTCAGTATCTTTAACTGTGTCATGGTTGTTGGTACCAGATGGGCTGGTCTGAGTATTTCAGAAACTGCTGATCTCCTGAGATTTTCACGCACAGCATTCTCTACAGAATGGAATGTGGAAGTTGAAACTTCGTCCCAAATTGCACAGTAAACCCTGTGCTCCTCCTTAAAGCCTGCACATTTATGTCACCTACACTTTCCTTTTTCTGAATTTTGCCCTCCACATTCAACAATTCCCTCCTCCATGACTGGTCCTATGCAGTATTTCAAGGGGTTTTTGGGTGATACTGCTGATGAAAACTAACTGACCGAAAAAAATTACTTATCAGTGGGATCTCTGTTTTCCTAAAACATTTCTATTTGTTTTTCACTTGAATTCTGTTTGTTGCTATATCACATTAAAGGTGGAAATATATTTTCATTTTCACGGCACAAAAACCTGAAAATTTAACAGGTGTACAGTGGTGCTTGAAAGTTTGTGAACCCTTTAGAATTTTCTATATTTCTGCGTAAATCGTCGGTCATGGCCCCCAGAGGCAATTTCACATTGGACTACTAGAGGGCACTCTGACTGTCTTTGTAGAATTTCTTCTGTTGTATCCCTGATTTCCTGTTGTAACCATACTCATGTGTTTGTTATTTCTGCTTGATTAAGTGCTCTATTTAAGTTCTTTGGTTTTTCTCTTTAGTTGCAGAAGCATTATGTCAAGTCATGTTATGTTTCTGTTATAGTTTGGATTATGCACAGTTTGTTTTGTTGGTTAAGTATTTTCTATGTTTCCCTGTGTTGTGTTCCTTTAAATAAAGAAGCTCTGCATTTGCAGCCTGATGAGAATCAACAACTCTTTTTCTGATGTCCTCAGAAACCTCCTTTGTTCACGTCGTGATACACTTCCATAAACGTTGTGAAGATCAGACTTTGATAGATCCCTGTTCTTTAAACAAAATCAGGGTGCTCACTCACACCTGATTGTCATGTCATTGATTGAAAACACCTGACTCTAAATTCACCTTCAAATTAACTGCTCATCTTAGAGTTTCACATACTTACGCCACTCAGATATGTAACAATGAATAAAGATATGATCATTAATAAATACATCTCAATAAATAAATGACCAAGTATAATATATTTTTTTCTAATTTCTTTTAGGATGCTCAATCACCACTGTAATACAATTTGAGTCCTGTAGCTTAGTAGTTCATATCTCCAGGCTTAATGGCAACCATTCTTCTCATTCTTTCTGTTGCATGGCTGTTCAATGTAAACGATCACTCTAGATCATCACATAACTTTTTGTTTGGAGTTTGGAGTGCTGGGGAATGTGCACAATGAACAGTGACATTAGTAGGAGGTGTGGCAAATGATGAGAAACAAGTACTAAATAAGCCAAACTTCCTGATCATGTCCAAGGAAATGTGGTGTACTTGTACAGTGAACCAGTATCACAGCGAAACCAGAGGTGACGGGATTGAAACAAGTCCTTTCATTAGTTAGCGGGAGCCCTGACCAATGGTATTTTCATTTTTAATATATATATATATTTTTAAAAACTGTAATTCATTTGCTTTATGCATACACAGAATAGACTGTACACATAGCCTACTGGGATATAGTGCTTATGTACTGTCAGCCTATAACATTTGTATATCATGGTTGTGATTTAATCGCTGGCAATTTTAAATGACTTGAATATATTGATTGCCTGTAGCAAATGCAGTATTCTTAACAAATTTGATGATGACTTGCACTCCTGCCCATGCTGTTGGCGAGTAGGAATGCAGCGTCATATATCAAACAATAAACAGCATTGTTAAATGGGACAGAACGGCAGGCATACAATCCGTGTGGTTTCAGAAGCATTTAAATAAAACACAATGCTTTTTCCTTCTCTGGCAAGTTGTCCCCCTATGCAAGGGCCTATGCTGAGACAGAGAGAGAGAGAGAGAGAGAGAGAGAGAGAGAGAGAGAGAGAGAGACTATCATTAATAATGAACTTTTTTCAGCAGGCATTATTTTATTTCACTTGCAGCAATTGTAGATACTTGTCCCTTTGAAAGCATAGTTTTCTGCCTGGTGTTTTTGTTTGTTTTCCAACAACCATGACAATGTTCAGATGAAGAATAAAAGCCTTTCTCTGTGAAGGCTCATATACTAATGACTGACTAATGAAAGCTGACGTGCTAGCTGATGGTGGTCTGTGGTTTGCAGCCTTTAATTACTGAAGTTAGTGTTGTTGCATTCAAATTATTATAAATCTTACACAACGTCCAGAATAATCATGAAAGTCTCTGGAGGAAGTGGTCACTTTGATGCCTTTGTGGCATGTTTAGGGTCATTCAGGAAGTCCATTGGTGTGTATTAAGTATGGAGTCATGCAATAGGAAGGATGAGTGGCATACAGTAAATGGAAGGGAATGCTCACAGGATGTGAGTCGCTGCAGTGTGCCACTTCTTATCATCACAACCAGGAATATAATCCTCCTTAAAATAGGTTTCAAATTTGTTTGTGTTTTTAATACTTACATGTTCGAATAATTTTTTGATAACAGTCCAACGAAGAAAGAAAGAAAGAAAGAAAGAAAAGAAAATAACTCAAGCTCATCTCTTGAATGAATTTATATAACCACGTGAACCTGAACAGCATTTGTCAGAGTGACATATTTGCAGAGAAGGAGCCAGAAAGAAAATGAGAGAAACCAGTGTTGTTTGGAGGTTGGTTGGTTTCTATGGTGATATGGTAGTAGGAATACAAGTCTGTAAAGACTGGTAAACCCACCTATAGTCAGAGGTGGGTAGAGTAGCCAAAAATGTTACTCAAGTACGAGTAAAACTAGTTATAAAAACAATTACTCAAGTAACAGTAAGAGTAATAATGTTAATAATTACTTGAGTAAGAGTAATAAAGTATCCTTCTTGAGAAAACTACTCAAGTAGCAAATGACTAGTTACTTCGGATCTGATTAAAATGAAGGGAAAATTCTGAATCTCAGACTACACGGAGAACTGTAAGTCACACGTCTCCCTGAAAGTCTGTCTGTTTTGTTTATATGATATAAAACCTGGGTTCAAGATGAAGCAGCATATTCCAGTCCTGTGATGGGTACAAGAACACACAACCTGTCATTTTCAACACAAAATCTCACACACACCCCAAAAACAAACATTTTTCCAACAGTTGACTGTATTTATTTTTACAACATGTTAACAACACAAACAGAAGAGAATGTGTGTGTGTGTAGAGAGAGAGAATGAGTGTTTGTGCATGTTAGTATTTGTGTGTATGTGCGTGTGTGTGTGTGTGTGTGTGTGTGTGTGTGTGTGTGTGTGTGTGTGTGTGTGTGTGTGTGTGTGTTGTGTGTTTGTCCTGCCTCCGTTGACATGCTCGCTTCTTCCCCCTCTTCGGTCATTTATAAACTAATTATAAAAACTTCATACATTCATTAACATTTAACAGTAACGGAGGAAAGCCACTGAATGTAGAAAAGTAAAAATACATTCCTGTGATTAAAAATGAACTTGAGTAAGAGTATAAGTTTGGCCAGTTAAACCTACTCTTAAAAGTACATAAAAAAAAAAAAGTTACTCAAGTAAATGTAACGAAGTAAATGTAACGCGTTAGTACAGACCTCTGCCTATAGTATCTGCCACAAAGTGTCTGATTGCATATTATAAACAATGCATATAAGGTATTTGCATGGTGTGTACTCTGCAGGTTTCTGGGGGAATGTCGGGTTTCTTTAAGAGATGTACTCAACTCGCCAAACCTAGCAGCTACCTTCACTGTATCCTTAGTGGACACCAAGAGGAACAACACTGGGGTAGGTCACTCCAATTTTCTTCCTTAATCTTGATCTCTCTCCAGCCTCTTTTTGACTCCTAGTTAAATAAACTCTGCCATACAAAGACATGGAGTCTCTTCTAACGGCCTCTAAAGACTATTAGCCATCCCTAAGATCCAGAAATAGGGCAATTTTCCAAACCCAAGTGGGAGTGTGTGGCATTTTGGTGACTTCATACATGAAAAAACACCAAATAATAAACTAACAGTAAAATCAATACATTGGAAACACTTTATTACTAAAAGGCTAATGGTAACACTTTACATACAAAGGTTATCTTTAATGCACAGCATTAGTTAGTATTAATTAACCTATTACAATGAATACTTTAACCGACAATTATTCCATCCATTAACTGAAGTGAATAATTAACATGTTTGCAGTGGTTATTTCATAACATTCATAAATGAGACTGAATTTCCACCATGTTTACTGAATTTTCCAACTTTTCCACCCAAAGACATAGTATTAGTTCAGCAACGTGCTGTAACTGACGTTTGGCTACTGATCGGAAGGTCATGAGTTCAAACCCCAGCACCGCCAAGCTGCCACTGTTGGGCCCCTGAGCAAGGCCCTTAACCCTCAACTGCTCAGATGTATAAATGAGATAAATGTAAGTTGCTTTGGATAAGGGCGTCTGCCAAATGCCGTAAATGTAATGTAACTGTAGTTACTACATGTGCATTTCATTAACATTTAAACTTCTAATGCGTGTGTTTTTCATTTGTTCACAATAATGGTTTATTAATGCATTACTATATGATTTGTTAATGCTAATGTCAATTAAAGAAACCTTAATGTAAAGCATTATCAAGGCGACGATGTTAAACGTAGGTCACTTTCAAAGGCTCTCAATTTTGAAAGGGCTTGTGGTCATGTCTACAGGATAAGAGCCCTCATTAAATCAAACACAAGAAAGAAAATATATACATTTATATTAAATCTGATAGTGAACTACAAAATGGTTTAATATGTAGTCCTAAAAAGGGAGAAGTGCAGGAGAATACTGACTGTGAGTCACTACCAGCTGAGGGTAATGAAATCCACACATCCATTAGAAGGATTACTTGTGTTAGTGACCGAAGAACATCCAGCTCTGGATTTAAGCAACAGCTATAATATTTTGTGAAATTTGAACATTTTCCCACAGCCCCACCTTTAGATCAAAGTGGACTAGAGGAGACAAACACACGCACATTTGTACACACATGCCAGCCTGCTCTTTTATGTGTTATAACTCTAAACAGCTTTTTCCTGAATGCTGCAAGGGACCTATAAGTTTTGTTTTGACATCCCACCTTCCTTACTGATGTGGGTCACCTTTAGACGTCACCAGTGGCCTCTTCAAGAGGCAGTGTTTTCCATCTCCAACCCTACAACCTGATGACATTAAACACTTGCCTTCTACCTCTCTCACACACCATGTCCAAATGTGGGATTGTGCTCCTGGCATCTAAGCCCTACTTCCTGGCATTGTGTGTGTATATGTGTATGTGTATGTGTGTGTGTGTGTGTGTGTGTGTGTGTGTGTGTGTGTGTGTGTGTGTGTGTGTGTGTGTGTGTGTGTGTGTCTTACCCCTGGATGGAAATAGATGGACAGGAGAAGGTGGAGTTGTCTCTCTAAGCTGTTTTGTATCCGTGTTCTCTGGAATAGCACAGTTATAGGAAATAACTTCAGGAAGGTTTGGCCTGGTATTTGTGTTAATTTTTTTAAATTTTTTTTTATTTATTTTATCTTAGTACATTTTAACCTTTTCCCAATAAAGACAGAAACCTTACATGTAACAGTAGTTTAATAATTTCCCTGTATTGTGGAAAATGCAAATATATTTCTATATTTTTATTTGGTTACCAAAAGATACTGGTTTAATTATATAGGTACTACTGAGCACCAGAATATGTTCAGTACTAGGGATAAGATATACATACAGTATCTTCATTATAATTTTGTCATTGTACATTCTTTGTTATATACAGTGTGTATTCTTACTAGAAATAAAGCCAGCAAAGTCTCAGCCATAAAGGCTACTCCAATAAACCTGGATATTTTAATATAATATCTGATGAAAAAAACAAAAAAAAAACAAACAATAACTAGAATGAAATTCTGGACTCTATGAAGTTGTAGTTCTTTATAAATCCAATGTTTGAAACAGGGACTCACCAATCCCAATTTAAAAATTTTTTGATATCAGTCACTTTTTTTCAATACTGATATCAGATCGACTTCTGATACTGATCCAGTACTGACGTCCCCTAAGCCGTCTCTCTCTGGCAGCCTCTGTTGCAAAGTTATGTGTAACACCAGAGTTACAGCGTACTTTAGGTTGTGTCCTAGGTTCATGTACAAAATCTGTGTTGGTCAGTGTAAGATCAGTGGATCAGATAATAGGAAAATCGGCTGATTCCACAGTTCAAGCCAGTTTTAGGTCAGGTGATATTTCAAGCACAGCATTATTTTTTCAAGATTTATAGCTGAAAGTTTTAATTGTACACAGAAGCTTGGCAGTACAATCTAATTATAGCCTGTTATACTGATTGTGTTCTACCAGGCCACAGTGACTCTGCAGGTTTCCTACATCCCTCCCCCAGGCATGGCTCCCATCTTTCAGCCCCCACCACAGCCAGAGACTCCGCACAATACTGTAGAACTGGACACTGTCACAGGTGAAGACTTCTCACATACACACACACACACACACACACACACACACACACACACACACACACACACACACACACACACACACACACACACACACAGTGCAGTACAGACTCCATAAAGACTCTCAAATCACTCTGCACTACACTGAAACTCCGAACACTGCACTTGTATGATTACTACACATATCATACTGCATATTTTGTACATCCCTTTTTGCACATTCCTGTTCAAATATTTCCATGAAACCATGAGCTTCAGTATTAATAAACCATAAGTAATGTTAATAAAGTAACAATATTAGCACATGTATTAATAATAAAAAAAAAAGTTATTTCACAGTATCAGTTATTACAAGTGTTAGTTGCTTTAGTAATGTTACTTATGGTGTATTAATGCTGAAGCACATACTGTATTTTGTTTATGTTGATGTCAGTTAAGAGAACCTTAATGTAAAGTGTTACATGGTACCCTGTGTTTCATTAAGGCAAAACCTTATGCACCTTGTGTGTGAGTGTAGTACACAGATATTTATTTGTGTAGTGAATAATGCTTCTTATGTATGCAGTGTTCTCGTTGGACACCATGGGAGATGAGGACACAGAGAGCATGCTCATGGTGGAGGTTGCAGAGGAGCCTGAACCTATTCCAGGACCACAAGGCCAGGAGATTGGGGCACCTCATACACCACCAAAAAAAGCTCCTCCAGCATTTACACATGGCATGAAGAAAAAGAAACAGCAAAGCAACAAAGCCCCACTTTCCAACAAACCCCAGGACCTCCAGGTGTGTGTATGTGTTGGTATGGATCCAAAAATTCACAGTGTATGGATCATGGGTATTTAAACACTCACAAAATTTCAGTAGCCATCATCTGAATGGTCATGCTATAACATAATGCCTAAAGAAAATTATTTTGTTTTCATAATTAAGCATATACACTCTGCTAGGTCTCATTTTCACAATGGTGGCTTCTTAATGGTCTCGTGCACAGATTAGCCTGAACATGATTATGTTTGGAATTACATTAAGTGTGTGTTAATCTTAAATATACTTTATTAGGGACACCTGTACACATGGACATTCATGCACTTATCTAATCAGCCAATCATGCTGCAGCAGCAATGCATAAAATGCAGATACAGGTCAAGAGCTTCAGTTAATGTTCACATCAAGCATTAGAATGGGGGTGGGGGGTGGGGTGGAATGTGACCTCTGTGACTAACTGTGGCATGGTTGTTGGTGCCAGAAGGCTGGTTTGAGTATTTCATAAACTTCTGATCTCCTGGGATTTTCACAAACAACAGTCTCTAGAGTTTACACAGAATCTTGTGAAAAAGCAAAAACAAAACAACAACACCGAGACAGTTCTGTGGGTGGAAACGCCTTGTTTATAAGAGAGGTCAGAGGAAAATGGCCAGATTGGTTCAAGCTGCCAGGAAGTCTAGAGTAACTCAAATAAGCACTCTTTACAACCGTGGTGAGCAGAAAAGCATCTCAGAACACAAAACACATCACACCTTGTGGTGGATGAGCTACAAAAGCATAAGACCACATCAGGTTCCACTCCTGTCAGCCAAGAACAAGTATCAGATGAGCACACACTCACCAAAACTGGATAGTTAAAGATTAGGAAAATGACCAGGTGATTGTTTTGTTTGCCACATGATTAGCTGATTAGATAACTGCATGAATGTGCAAGTCTACAGATGTTCTTAATAAAGTGGATGGTGAGTGTATTTTGTCAGAAACAGCGCCCTCATGTGTCAACATCTGTCATGAATATGTCATTAAGGAAATTCATGACAGATGTTGACACATGAGGGCGCTGTTTCTGACGAGTGCTTAGTGCTGGAAATGGAACTGAAACATAACAGCAAATGTCACTTAATTATTTATGTGTTTGTTATCTGACTGTCTATCTGACTGAATGGGAAAGCAAATTAGAGTTTAATGTACTATCTGATAAGCAGTAAGGAAACAGAAATAAAGTGAATTGAAATATTATTTATGTTAACAGCATATCTCAGACTCCCTTACCCTGTGCGACTTACATTTTCTCATTTATACAACTGATCAGTTGAGGGTTAAGGGTTGCTCAAGAGCCCAGCAGGGCCCATTAATAAATGTGTGCATTTCATATTGATAATGTTGAAAAAATTAGCATCACCAGCTGCTTGAATTAAAGATTTTAAGCCATGACACAATTGACTAAATGTTCAGGTACGGGTGCGAATCATCGAGGGAAGGCAACTGCCTGGAATCAATATTAAACCTATTGTCAAAGTAACCGTGGGAGGCCAGACAAAGAGAACACAGATCAAGAAAGGCAACAATCCATTCTTTGATGAGGTAATGAATTATGAATATTGAATAAGTTTTTTCAAATGCTCCACTTAATGTTAGCTTATTGAAGGTTTTACTTGCACTACACTGTTATGATCTTTTTCTGCTTTGCGTATATTATCATTGCATTGAAAGTGGAATTTATTACTGAACGATCAGTCATTAAAAATATACTCATGCTTTTTCCCTCTTATTTTCCCTAGACTTTCTTCCTGAACTTCTTCGAGACACCAGCAGATCTCTTTGATGAGCCTATATTTATAACAGTACGCAGATCAGCCTTTATATTAATCTATTAGCTAACTAAATGAAATTGGGATTTCTTCAAGTGAAATTTGAATGTAAGCCTGGAGACGGCCAAGCTGCTGTTTTTTGCTAGCACTTTTGATGGTAAGGACATTCAAGGACTCTCTTGGAAATTATTTCCTGCCTAATTGACATTACCAAACCATAACCACAGCATAAATAAGCCATAAGTAGCAAAGTAAATTAACACATGTATTAATTGAATATTTAAATGTTGAGTAAATACACCAGGACTAAAAAAGTTAACATAAATTAGCAGAATTTGAATGACATCATGTTACTAAATGTTCATAATCATCTCAGTGGGTCTAAATATTGGCACACACTATTGAGCACTAATGAATTTTTCCAATTAACTACTATATACTACAGATTAATTAGGACATTAGTTCATATTGGTTGATGGGAACATTTTTATTTATTGATTGTTTGGCTTCATTTTAAACATTTATTTGAAATTTGACTTTAATTTGTCCTGACACTGTTGATTCTGCATGCTAAAAGTGCTGAGAAAACTTTCGTACCCAGGGAATGGTAGACTCATCTTTCCGTTCCTTGAACAGTAGACATCAGGCAACAAGGGGGCGCCAAACTGGATGAACCTATGTATGTTGTGCATACTTACATGATATAAGTACTCCAGATTGAATGGTTAGTGGATGCTAGGCAGGCACCTACTGTTCTTCACTTGGATTGAGCTGAAATAAAGAAAAGGTTGACCTAATGAACTTGCACAAAAGCGTCCAGAAATGTGAAGCAAATCAGAGCCTCAGTTGGGAAAGGGTGTACAAGCTTGAGACATATTGTGGGTGTGTTCACTGTAGCTGCTATACTCCATTTAAGCTGGACATGAAGTGGCATCTGATGGCCTTTAATCTGGATCTGGTTCCTCCTGTTGGTCCATTATTTTCAGTAGTAATAGCAGTATTTAATACTATAGTAATATTTACCCCTGTGTTCTATCCAAGGTATTTGACTCCAAGTCTCTTCGTACAGACTCTGTCATTGGAGAATTTAAGGTAGTATTCTCTTAGCTTCTACTTTTGCATTTATTACATTCTTTTAGCAGTTTCAATTGCTGTGACTGGACACTGTTTTTGGTATCTCTCCCAATGACATCTATGCTTTCTTTTTATCTTTTGTTTGTGGGACATTTTACTGATCTGTTCTCTCATGCACAGCTGATAATAGTTATGACTCTTTCTTTTGTTGCCTTCTCTCTCAGCTGGATGTTGGCATGGTGTATAACGAACACAGTGAGTACTGCAGACTCTTGTGAGACTTGGCTGCATGCTTGTGCTTAAAGGAGCACATTCCAAAATGTCACACTTTATTCCCATTAAAATTGATTTTGGTTCAATAGTGCATTAATTTCAATGCCATATTAGTATTATGTTAAAGGAATGAGAGATTTACCTTAGTAACAAGCTGATTAGTATTGCTTATTTCTATTGTGGCAGGACATGCTATTCTCAGGAAGTGGTTGTTGCTGGCTGATCCCGATGATCTTTGTGCTGGGGCCAGAGGGTATCTGAAGGTCAGCCTTATAGTCCTGGCTGCAGGTGATGAGCCACCAGTGAGTAAGAGTAATAACTACATCAGGTTTTGATTGTGGTTTCAAATTGTATTGTTCCTATAGAAGAATTTATGCTTTTCCAAAGAATTTATGCTTTTCCAAAGAAATGTAAATCTTCGAAATCTATAATCTTAGACTGAGAAAGAGGGTGTTCAGGAAAGGGAAGACATCGAGACGAACCTGCTGAGACCAGCTGGTCTCACACTCAGAGGAGCCACCTTCACTCTTAAAGTCTACAGAGCAGAGGACTTGCCTCAGAGTGGGTAGTATTGTTTGCATGTGTATCAGCATTATTGTGTTTAAAAAAAAAATTCTTTTATACATATGTGACTTTTTCTCCCCTTGCTTTCCCCTTGCTAGTGGATGATGCATTTATGGATGGCATGAAGCAATTTCTGGGTTTTGAGTCAAACCGAAAAAACCTGGTGGATCCATTAGTGGAAGTCAACTTCGCTGGCAAAACGGTACAAACTTCACATATGATGCGAATACATCTTTGATCTGCATTAGCCATGTTCAGACAGTCCACACCACAGCCCACTAGATTCATCTGGGTTTTTTATGACTGAATGTTCTATCGATCCACAGCTGGGATTTTTTTTGCAATATATTTGCCTCTGCTTTATTTTTAAGACACTCCAACCCATGACAAGAAATTATAGCTGGCTGACCGTAATGTTCCAACCAGGTTTTAGCCACATTTGACAAGGTCCTAATGAAAATGCTCCAAGTCATGAGTCATTATGCTGGCCAGTGATGATGTACTGTAGCATAGAAGAAGCAGACTAATATACAACCAATGACCTCTCAGCATTTCAGAGTCCTTGTAAAAGCTTCCCAAAAACATTATAGCCATGGTAAGATGGTAATAATTATGTTGAATTAACCCTGAGTAAAGATGATTGAAAAACTAAAAACAGGTAAATCGCTCCATGCCATATTAATCATAAGGACAGTCCTGCATGAGCTCTTTTTCTCTATGATATTTGATTTTGAAGGCCAGTACATGTGCATTCACAGATGTGCAGTAAAATATTGGAGAAGAACGCCAACCCACAGTGGAACCAAAGTCTTACGCTCCCTATCAGAGTAAGATGAGCCACATAACTGCACATATCAGAGGTTATTGGTCAGATTTCTCCATGCTCCTAGTTAATGCCAAATGCCGGTTCTTTCTGCAGTTTCCGTCTATGTGTGAGAAGATGAGGATACGCATTTTAGATTGGTTAGTTCATCTTGAAAAAATGACATTGCACATGACTTTTGTTCAACTGATCAAATAAGTGTACGCTGTGTACTTACAGTGCATCTAGAACATCTTTAATTTCTTAACTTGCGATATCATAATCTCATTTCTGCTAGGGATCGAGCAAGCCACAATGATGTCATTGGCACCACACACCTGAGTATGTCAAAGATCTCTGCTCCAGGCGGGGAAATAGAAGGTAATCAATGAATTTCATATGAAGTGCAGCAACATGTCTCGCTGCTTTTGAAGTGTAAGTGCACCTTCCAGTTTCATCTCTTCATCTTCCTTCCATCTTTTATCTGTAAACATATATGAAAGGCTGATGACCTGTGGCTTTGGATATGGATTCATTAGGAATCATTACATTACTCCACTGAATCCCTAGAATAGTAGCGTGCAGCCCATATTTCTGAATTTTGCAGCAGCACTAATGAGTTACAGTCAGAGTTCAGGAAAAGAACAACATCAGAATTTAATAGCCATACTGTGCATTCAAACACTTAGTGAAAGTAATTGTTATAACTGTAAGGAAATTCTACAGAATGTAATAGCAACAAAAACACAAAATTTACTATTAGTATGCGACAAACAACACATTTGCAGAACAGTCTCTGAAGAGCAACAGCAATGCCATGAATGCATTGTGATACATGCATGACTACTAACCTCCAGGCATATTCTGAGACATCAGTGGCATGGCACTGATTCCTGATTTAAGCTTTAATGCAGAATGTGGTGAGCTTGTAAAAGTCATAGGTGAATATTGCACTGGTTAAATAAGGAATGAAACACTTACTGTTATAGGAAAATAATCAGTGATGCCCCAAATTTAATTATTTTCCAATAACAGCACAAATTTTATTTCTCACATACCACAATAACTGTCCAACTATTCCATTTTTAAAATGAATTAAACAACATGTTATACTTTAAATTAGTTTATAGTTACATTTAAGGTTGTTGAGCATTTACAATGCAAGTTAGTCCCTGTTATCTCTTATGTTATAACAGCTATAGTATATACAGTTATTCCCTCATCAGCCTGTGTTTTTGCTGTCCATTGAAGTAAACAATACAAAAAATGCAGTTTGCCATGTTGCAGAGATACCACAAAACCCTACATGCATAAGCTACAGCTTTACCTCTGTTACAAAGCACTGACACTAGACTCCTTCCATATACTGTATGTTGAATAGACATCTCCTTCACCATAGCATCACCATATCAACAATTACACACATCTGTAAATGTGGAGCGTCCGCCATACAAGTCCCCGTGTAAGTTGTTAATGTATTAGATTTAGTGCTGTTATATGAAATGAATCAACAACTTCTGACCAATCAGAATTGAGCATTTAACAGTCTTATAATTTATTCTAGACTTTATTCAGTGAGGACTGTGATTGAAGACTGCGACTGTGACTTTGAGAGCATCAGTGCTTAATTTTGTGGATAGTATTTTCAGTTTTTCAGTGCGCATGCAGGTAAAAGGCCTGTAGTTGCATTATACTGGTCTGTGGCATGAACAAGAATTAACTTTCTGAACTTTAATCTGTTTGTATTTTTACCCTCATCCACTTATCTAAATTCCCACTTTGATCACAGTGGACGTAAGAGAGTTTTGTTAACGTCAGCTGTCCCAGCACTTTAATTTGTAGATGTGGTATGTCTATTGCATTGCATTTACTTGAATTGGCTTTATTCCTGGTTGACTAATTGGTTAGTGGAACTCCTTCATGTAAACATGTGTTTGGAGATCTTAACTACTTTGTGAAGGCATGAATTAGTAGCAAGAGTGAGCGTGCAGCTGTAGTTTTCAGTTGTGTTTAAAGTATCCTTTATTTCTCTACGCATTCAGATGACTTGCCCCCCAGGAGCCTCCAAAGTGCCAGTATGTCTTTCTTTCCTACTGTATCTGTGTGATACAATCTACTTTAAATACACCCACTTCTACATATTTTAATTTCTTCTGAAAACCACAATATAACAATCTGGGTGCCGTACTTGTAGCTTGTGAAATCCATGGCGAGATTTTCTTACTGTAATCTTAGCATGTTTAGCATACTCATTTACTACCCTCACAATTTAACCTCAACATTTCTGTCTTAGTTGATGACAGTCTGGGCTTCCTGCCGACGTTTGGCCCCTGTTATGTGAATTTGTATGGAAGTCCTAGAGAGTTCACTGCCTTCTCTGACCCCCATGAGGCTCTTAACCTTGGCAAGGTAAAGTAGATCAAGTTCCACTTGAACCGCATTACAGTTAAGCATTGCTGTGTAAGATACTGAGAGTCTAAAAGCCTCCATAATGACATAGCCGTGCTTGACATTAAGTCTGTTAACAAAATGGATCTTAACTTATAGTGAATCCAGAGTTGAATGGATCTAATCTACATTGATATCCATTACAGTTAACCTAAGTTAGCTGTAATGGATGTCTCTATTTGTGTGTAGAAGAGTGATTAAAACTTTAGTGGTGGTGTGTGTTGTATGGTTTAGGGTGAAGGTGTAGCATATCGTGGCCGTATGCTCTTGGAGCTCACCACTAAGCTGTGTGAACGAGTGGAACAAAAAGTGGAAGACATTAATCCTGATGACCTTCTGGTGGTAGAGGTAAGAGGCTTTACCCTGTAAAAGAAACATTCACCTTTCTGAAGAACCCCTGAACATGATTCCACGTGGAAAGATCTGCGTGTTCTTTATACGCATTTACTGTTGCTTCACACAGACGCACAGTACGAAAATGCTTCTTCTGTTTGGCTTTCCATTCAGAAATTCATGCGGAAGAGAAAGTACTCTCTGTTTGCTGCTTTTTACTCGGCCACCCTTCTTCAGGACGTGGATGACGCCATCCATTTTGAGGTCAGCATCGGCAACTATGGCAACAAGTTTGACTACAGCTGCCTGCCTCTGGCCTCCACAACGCAGTACAGCCGAGCTGTGTTTGATGGTGAGAAACAATCTTTAATCATAGTCTCAAAAACAAGACTGGTCACCATTGAACCATTGACTGTTAAAGGAAAAGTGTACCTTGGAACACATTATATATGTTTATATTGAAATAATTGTGATGTGTTATTTGCGATATTTGCGATTCTGATGCTAATTTGTCTGTGCTGTATTCTCGTTAGAGGACAGTAGTTGTCCGCCACTCTGACATCACAGGGGGACATTGCTAATGCAGTTACAATGGTGTTTAATAGGAGAAAAAATAATTCAGTGATCTCAAATGTAGGAGGTAATGATATTGTTGATGATTTTGTAGGAGCAAGAGCTTCATTTATCATTTCACACTTTTCCCAGTGAAGTTCAATGTCTTTCATGAGAAATCCAACCTATAGATAGAGGAGACAGCAAACACTGGACTCAGAGTTCCAGAAGGCAATGTGGCTATACGATGCAGAGTTACTCAACTCGACTAGATGGCACCCTTTAAGATAACAAGCATGGTGGCTTTGAATGCTGCAATGATAAATCTGTTTGAGCAGAGTGTAGAGTTTAGGAAGTGAGAGAGCTAGACTGAAGGACTAAAGGACTGCTGCATGGGTCTGTTTAGGTAGACATGGAGCAAGAGATGATTCCCACTAGTATCACTATCAGAATGTTGTCGAACAACATTGTGGGCAATGTAGGAACCCATTAAGCAGTGAAAATAGACCAACATGTCAAGAAAATAAATTTACACTAGAAAAGTCACCTATTTGTCATTTCATTACAAAATAATTTTGGACGCCACTGAAGATCACATGTTAATTATGAAGATTGATATGCAAGTCGTTCAGGGTGCATTTTTCCTTTACCTGTTGTCAAAAATAATGCTCTGACTTTCTGTGTGACTGTAGGTTGTCACTACTATTACCTGCCCTGGGGGAATGTGAAGCCTGTGGTGGTGCTGTCGTCAGAGTGGGAGGACATCAGCCCCCGTATCGAGGCCCTTAACATGCTGCTGACCATCACAGAACGTCTGGTGAGGGTCAAGCCAAAGTGATTTAGGATGAGAATATGCTTCCAAAAGTTATATCAAAGTTAAAATGTTATATAGATATATGTATAAAGAGTGATATAAAAAGAAAAGCTTGTTTTTGGAGGGATGGTCATTTATATATTTGACTATATTTGTGTTAGGAATCAAACCTGAATCTTGTACAGTTGGAGCTCCAAGCAGGCGGTGACCAGGACAAACTGGAGGAGAGGGTGGTTAAACTACTTGATGATCTCATCACCGACTGCAGGTAAAGCTCCTCACAGGTATAAGAGGAGGGGTAAAAAGATCACTACCACAAAATGTTTTTATAATGTTTTGAAAATTAATTGAAAGCAATTTGAGAAGGCCACCTGTGATGGAAAAAAATAAAAATGAATATACCATCCATCCATTTTCTGTACTGCTTATCCTACACAGGGTCACGGGAAGCCTGGAGCCTATCCCAGGGGACTTGGGGCACAAATCACACACACACTCTGGACAATTTAGAGCTGCCAATCAGCCTACAATGCATTTCTTTGGACTGGGGGAGGAAACCAGAATACCCAGAGGAAACTCCGAAACACGGGGAGAACATCCAACCCCGGAGGGGCAAGGCAAACGTTCTAACCACTAAGCCACCATGGTATATTAGAATATACTATTAACTTTAAAGGGAAGCATAGTGGTGCAGTGGGTAACTTTAATGCCTCACAGCTCCAGAATCCCTGGTTTGATCCTGAGCTTGGGATACTATCTATGTAAAATTTTACATGTTGGGTCTCCTCCTCACTGTCCAAAAACATGCATTTAGGTGGATTGACTATGCTAAATTCCCCAAAGGTGTGGATGTGTGTGTATATGCGATGGACTGCCGACTCTATACGGGCTTGAATTCTCCTGCTTTGTGCCCAGTATTGCCAGTATAGGCACCAGCTCCACCGTGACCCTGACCAGGATAAAGCAGTTACTGAAGATGAATGAGTGAATGAATGAATGAATGAATGAATGAATGAATGAATGAATGAATTAATTAATATTAATTTTATTTGTAAAAATTGAGATATCTAAGTCACTGAAAGATTACTATGTGTAAGCATTAACACAGTATTTTAGTAAATGAGAATTTTTTTACTTACATCAGTGGAGTTTTTGGGACATTTCTTTACTGGGTTGCTGTGTGAGTATTTATGAGATTAATAGCCATGCTGGTGTGGTTCAGCGAGGAGCTGCCTGAGCTGGATGGATGGCCATGCGTGACCCCTCTGGATAAAGCTCTGCGTCATTTGCGTAAGGTGAACCTGAAGCAGATCGAGCAGGCCGCTCTGGCGCTAAAACACGGCCAGGAGACGGAGCTGAGCGCAGTGCTGGAGCAGGCCGAGGACTGGGCCATGAGACTCCACTCACTCACTGAGGAGGTGGGAATCCACAGATGGGACTTGAGCATGAGTCCAAAAATCAAAAACAATACTGACTGTTTTACATTTACTCCTTTTAAATTTTATTTCCTTCTCCTTTTCTCTTTCCTTTTGTTTTGCTCTTTGCTTCTGTCTCTTTTGTTATTCTGCCATTCTTTGTTTGCAGAAAGTCAGATTCCAGAGAGAGCAGGGTACACAGTGTTTCTGTTTCAGCAGTTAGAGTTTAAAATTTGAAGATTTCTTTTTCTTGTCTTATGTGTCTCTGTCTTTTTCTTTTTTTTTGTTCTTTGGCTCGCTCTCTTCTGTCATTCAGTATTTATATTTTATTCAATTCTGTCTCTCACTTAGCCAGAACAAAATTAAAACCGAATGATTTTAATGTTGCTGGCCCAGTTAAAATTATTTGGCTTTACCTTTAAGTAGTAAACCGTTATATTTGATTTCTTTATCAGTTGAAAATTTGTGGTATGCTGGCTAACATTAACAGCTAATGCTGCTGAGTCAAGTCAAGTCAAGTCAAGTGGCTTTTATTGTCATTTCAACCATATACAGCTGGTACAGTACACTGAAACCAAACAACATTCCTCCAGGACCGTGGTGCTACATAAAACCACATACTAACCACATGAGACGACACAGAACTAAATAAGACCTACACATTTCTACTTAAAGTGTACTTGCAAACGTGTGCGAACAACACAAGACAGTACAGTAACTACTGCATAGGACAATGGGCACAGTTACAATACACAGTTCTAGTGTGGAAGTCTAGTGAGAGTTGAGATAATCAGCTATGTTATTCAATCACTATATGCAACTGAGAATCTTGATCATAGCTAAAACCATTAAGCAATTTGAGCATTTTGATTAAATTTTGATTATTTATTTATTTTTTAATTTTTTAAAATCGAATTATCTTAAAAAATTCCAGTGATTTAAAAATGTAATATTTTCATGTGAACAGTAGGGGGAGCCAAATATTACCCATGCCCTGGAAAATGTCTGTTTCATCGATTAATTATGGCTTTTAAGTTTCCTTTTAATGCTTTCTTTCTTTCATTCTTTCTTAATCAAATTACCCTTTTTTCAGCCCCAGAACAGTCTGCCAGACATAGTGATCTGGATGCTTCAGGGGGACAAGAGAGTGGCATACCACAGAATCCCAGCCCACAAGGTGCTCTTCTCTCAGGGTTACTGTGGCAAACACTGTGGTCAGCTGCAAACTGTCTTCATGAAGGTGTGTATGCTACGGAGCAAGCAGTGGAAATTATATGAAATGCACTCTTCAAATCTGTGTGCTTGGTATTAACTATAAACGCTTTAAGTATACTTATGAGTATATGCTTTAGTACCCTCAGGGTGGGAACAAGGACTGTAAGATCCCAGCACAGCTCAGAGTGAAGATGTGGTTTGGTTTGGCGGCTGATGTCAAGCACTTCAACCAGTTTTCAGAGGGGAAACTGTCTGTGTTTGCAGAGACAGTAAGCATTTACAAAAAAAATTGTTATATATCCGCTCATATTGCTGTATAAATTCAGTTGATCCCTGTTGTCTCAAAAAGACCTATTTGAAATGATTAGTTAAAGTAGAATAGCGCTAAAACAACTGTTTATTACTGTAAAATATTATTAAAAATAAGATGAAAAAAACAAAAACAAAAAAACAAACCTGCTGTTAACTATAGCACTTTCACGTCTTTTACTCACACCCATGCACACACATGCCATCAGGAGGATTTTCAAACACGTGAAATCATTTTGTGTGTTCATAAATATTGCTGATGCTGTTGATAATTGAGGATCCAGCGGCTAAGGATCCCGCGCTCTCACACCCGCAGCCCAGGTTTGATTCCCAGGCAGGAAACCAACCCAGACACCGGGTTGCACTCAGTGCCGGTCCCAAGCCCAGATAAAATGGGAGGGTTGCGTCAGGATGGGCATCCGGCATAAAACCTGCACCAAATCAAATATGCGGACCAATGATCCGCTGTGGCGACGGGAGCAGCCAAAAGAACAACAAGAACTGTTGATAATTGAGGCAAAGGTGTATGCAACTGTATTGCTCTAAAGTGAAAAGAGATAAGGAGTCCTAGATAAAAATAGTAACCATAATTGCATAATCAAATTTAATAAAAACCTACTTACATGAAATAGACCTACTGTATTAAAACCTTTGATAGCAGCTGTTTCATCTGGCTATGCAAAGCTAGCTAGCTACCTATACAACACAATGCTTTGGAATTATTTCAGGTAAGTAGGACAAACACAACAGACAAACTTTTAAAGGTCAAGGGTCATAGCAAACTGAAATCCTATTTAACAGCAGGAAAAGTTGAAAAAGTACTTAAATGTATTTGAATAGAGGAAGCATTCAAATTCCCCATTAAATCAAAATGGAAGTTTTGTGGCTTTTAGTGTGAATATGTCAGCCTTAAGGTTATCTATAAACTAGTGTGCTCGATGACAAAATTCGCATTTAGAAGATATACAGTCTCGCTCTACCACCAATACAGATCAACAATTTTTATGACATCATCCTGCACTTCAGCTTCTCATCAGATGTTCTGTCCAATCAAATGCTCTCTAGAATCTGAAGTGTTCCATCACCAACATTATAAAAATTATAAAAAGTACGGCTTAGCCCAGGCTGTGAGGTAAGCTAAACGCTACTGGCTATTTAAAAAGGGTGAGGAGCCACTTCATATGTCCAGCCCTGACATCCTGTTTCAGTGGAAATTACATCAACACATCAAATAATTCTGTGCGTTTCAGGGATTTTAAACATGCAGCACCCAAATAAATCAGAGACTTGAATAATCAAGGAGCATTACAGAGGGAGTCTTCCCTCTTCACTGTTAGTTTAGCTCACATTTAGCTGTCTATGGGTTGTATCTCAGCAGTTTAACTGATTTCTCTAAGAGAAAATTGAACATACTGTAGTTTCCATAACGGCATAGTATCGGACCTCAGCCCCGCTTGTCATTCTCCTAATTAAGTGTCGTTTATGACTTGTAACTCTACTAAACTGTCACTGGTTTTGTTTTGTTTTTCATATTTTCTTCCTACTGTGTTTCCTGCAGTATGAGAACCAGACTAAATTAGCTCTGGTCGGAAACTGGGGCACAACAGGTCTCACTTACCCCAAGTTCAGTGACATCACCGGGAGGGTGAAGCTGCCAAAGGAGAGTTTTAAACCCTCGCCAGGCTGGGCATGGGCTGGAGACTGGTACATCAGCCCAGAGAAAACGTAAGTTCCACACTAAACTCTACTGGCTTGCTCTCGTCCATGCTCTCTTTGACAAAAAAGATCACTTTGCATTTGGATCTAGCATACTTGAGATTTTGGCCAGTCTGTATAGCTCTAAGCGTTTGTATTGAGTGTACTTACAGTGCCCTCCACTAATATTGGCTTCCTTGGTAAATATGAGCAAAGAAGGATGTGAAAAAGAAATAAAAATTTAACAGAGACCTATATTTAACAAAGATTTTTTTGGGATAAACCTGTGTTGTGTTTGCAGTTGTTTGATATCCATGAGAGCAGAGTATTTTTGTGAATTTTATCAACAAAACATCAAAAGGTTAAACAATAAAGACAATTTTTCACAGTCTTCTTTGCTCATATTTACCAGGGGGGCCAATATTAGTAGAGGGCACTGTATATAAGCTGATACTGAGTATGTCCTTAATTGCATAATCCAGTGAATCCTAATTAAGCTTTATTGACCAGATGTTGTTTTTCTCCATATTTTTATGTTGCCCAGCCTGCTATATG
>CM042539.1:4008754-4093754 GCA_023630585.1 Cranoglanis bouderius
CGCTCTGGATGGAGTCGGGTCGGTTATTCAAAGGCCCTGTTAATGCTACCAGCTGTGGGTCGGGGATCCCCTGGCAGCTTCTGAACTCACAATCTCTCTGTACAGTGGGCACTAATAATCACATTTAGAGTCTGGTTTCAGGGTCAATGCCCACCCAAGCGATGATCATAGCCATTTATAGTTTTTGGGGTTCAAATTATCTTTTTAAAATTCCAACTAAAATTGGCAAAATATTTTTCCAAATGAAACATTCCAAGACGGAGGAACAATATGTGAAAATTCATGTACTTGGATGACTTTCCTTAATCATGAAAAATCGTTTAGAAATGATTTAATTCTGAGAGAAACAAGGTGAAATTAAAGTGGGAGAAAAAAAAAGTCTGTATTTGTAATATGAAATAGAAAAAGTTCATTTAGTCCCTGCTACATTTCCATCTTTTATTTGCACTCACACATGAAATCAGCAGAACTGTGAACATGAGGAAGGTATGTACTGTACGTTGCAAACATTGTTTGTAATATTTGACATAAGATACACTGAGTTGGCAGTTTATTCTACTTATTGGTCACTTTATTAGATATATCTATAGGTATACTTTGATGGACAGAGTAGGGGAAGTCTGACAAATTGCAGCAAATGGATTAAAGGTGCTAACTGTACACCTACAATGTGACCTATATAGTGGGTTTACCTGATAAAATGGCCAATGAGTATGAATACAGGATGTGAGTCCCTAAAAAAAACTCACTGTATTTTGGATATTGTAAACGAAATGTTGAAGGTCATACACCATTTTATAAAACGTTATACACAGTTCCGATATCCATTAACTCCTTAATATTTTTGCTCATTATTCAGTAGACTCATAGCGGAGATGTGCATTTATGAGAGTAAGGACTGAAAGTCTAGACTGAACGGTTCTGAAAGTTTAAAAGGTTAAAAGATTCTGTGTTGGAGTTTTTTAGGCTGGAATTTTCTAGATTATGATTAACATGGCAAAACTCTTAAGCTTCAATACTCTACTGGCTTCTGATGTCTCTACACTCTTCTCTCTGAAGCCAACAAGCAAACTCTTTTGGATTGGCATGAGCTGATGCTGGGCACACGCTAGTGGTTAAGCAGTGGTTTAGAGCTGGGTGAGCTGGTTCCTCACTGTGGCACTGCCTTGTTTCCTTTATTGTATGGTTGCATTTCACCTAGTTTAGTCATCTCTCCATGTATGTAGCAGTACCACTCATGTTGTATATAAATTCTTCTATAGTATAGGCATATTAAGCATATGAGATCTGTTACTATTCCATGGTCTCAAAGCCACGGATGGCACATGACACTGGACTGTTTCTGTGACCACTGGAATGATGCTATGATATACGAGCCAATTCCGCAGATGAATTTGGCGGATTCCTGCACTGAACTGGTTTTGATGCAATTTGGTTTGCTGTATTTTGTGTATTTTATTTGTCATATCCTATTTTAGCCGTGACTGGTTTAAACTCTGAGCCTTGTTTTAAGGAACAACATATTTTTTTCCACAAATAAGGCAATAAGTCACGCAAGTCAGTAGAACCTCAGATGACACAGCACTTTCCCTTTAAACAAGACACACAATTAGATGTTTCTTTTTTAATGATTTTTTTTTTTCTGGCTACTTCATTTGAAATTCCAGCACCACGAGGTGGTGACGTACAGTAGTTTAGTGCCAGTGGTTTGTGGTGCAGATGGAGTTGCCCTCTTACTAACTGGCGGTATGCAGATCATTAACACATTCTCCATTACACTCTTGGTTGGAATTGTTAGATATCTGATCCAGCATAATAACTCTTTGTCCTGCTCAACAGCCAAAATATGCAAGTCTTGTTTACATTCAGGGAACATATTACTGCTTAATTGGCTCAGCGTTTCATTCTAATGTTTCTTTTTCTGTCCACCAACAGGGCAATGTGACCGATGACAGAAACGATGACAAGTCTGTCACAACAACCTTTGGTGTCAATCGTCCCACCATCTCATGCTTCTTTGATAGTAAGTAGTCAGAATTGTCAAATAATCCTTAAGTATTAAAACACAACATATACTGAAGCACTGACTCCTGCATTGTGTTTCAGGTGGAACACGTTACCATCTGCGCTGCTATCTGTATCAGGCTAGAGACCTGCTGGCTATGGATAAAGACAGTTTCTCAGGTGAGTCAGAATCATACGTCATGTCAGTTATGCACGAAGATCGACATTAAAAACATTGGTATTCTCTAACATTGATCTTTAGTGTTAAGAAAGTGCTTTTAGTTTTGAAGCAGATGTGCTTTGCGGGAGCCAAGTGCAGATGTGTTTGGAGCTGTTCTTGTGCAAGTCTGCCATTTATTATAAGCATCTGTATTTGTTTGTCAAAATGCCACGTGTGTAAGCTGTGCCGCGCCCTGACTCTGACCTTTTAACCCTGGAGCACTTAGTTGTTTCTGCAGTCTCCAGGGTGTCCTAATAGTACTTTCTTAATGTGAGCCACTGTTGCACTGTTAGTCTGATTCTGAGGCACGCACCAGACATCCAGACATCCAGACATCAGCAAACTCTGACCTTAGGCTCTTACTGCTGTACCACATGAGCTTTGTGCTGGATTGTGATGCCAGGTAAATGCACGCTAAGGTCTATATTTCCCGACCAAGCATGCTCATACTGCATCATAGATTGGGGTCTAATGGTAAGCCTAATATGATGCACATTGTAAGCGGTATGTAATAGAGGCGGAATAACTTTTTTATGTATCCGCTGTGTAAAAAAAAAAAGGTCAGCATTGCTCAGTATAATAGAAGGGTTTTATAAATAACAAAATCATAAAAGTGAAGTCTTGTGAGACTTAATGTTAGCGCACCCATGGCTAAGTTTACGTCAGAGAGGGTAAAATATGGTGCTTGGCAAAGACTGGGATAAAGCAGTTTTGGTAGAGCTTAGCCCTGAGAGTAGAGAAACACAGCAGATTTACAGCTGTGGACACAACAGAAGACATTGTAGTAGTGAAACAAATGTTACTCTTGAATAGTCTTTTTGTTTTCTATCTAGCTACATTTGGAACTCGATACATTTGAACTGTATTGCTTAATAGGAGACATATTCTTCTGCTTCAGTTTGAGATGAACACAAATTGAATCAGTGCAAATATTAGAGTCATTAATGGACTATAACCATTAACATTAATCCAAAGAGTGACAGCAAGTTAACTTAATAAAGTTAAAAGGACCTATAAGGAAATGTTTAAAATTTGTTGTTCATTAGGTGCATGCAGGCTTCTATGAGGTCATGTCGTTATGGTTTAATGAAGATAGCTAACGGTGGTGGTTTGGCTTCTCATACCTTGTATCCTTGGAAACGAAAACCAAAGCAAGTGCAACTAAAGTGTGTGTGTCTTGACTTGTGTGCAAGTACATGTGCACAGACATCAGGATTACCCTCATACTATGACGTACATTTGTGCTTTGGTGAAGGGGGATTTGGCATTATGAGTGTGGTTAGCTCACTAGATACAGACGTTGATATAAACACTCTAACCACGCTTATCAGGTGGAAAGTTCTGGTCTGTGATGCATGAATGGGGCTCCAGATGTTGTGGGAAAGCCTTCAGGGCTACTGTTTCACTGTAATCATTTAGTTTGCCTAATGAACAATGGCTTCTTAGCTACTAAAGGCACATTTTTCTTTTACTATTGGTTCTATGAGAGCAGTGATATAGGAAAAAGCATAGTTATCCTGATTTACCATTAAAGCACAGTATAATGGCTAATAGATTGATAAATTCTGCTCATGAATGAATGGGGTTTAAAGGAGTCCCAATCAGAGCAAACAGTGCGCCATTTCTAATGAGTTTGTTCTTTTAGCACACTGTCAGGAAAGTCAAGGCAGGAAAAATAAACCAATTTGACCTACTAGTGCTAGTAATTGGTTTGATAAGGCTGAACCTGTTGTTATATTGTAGTCTAATAACATTGTAAGTAATACACATGCAGATGTCTTTACTCCAATCATAGTCATAAGTGAAAACAAGTCTACAGCAGACCCACATCAAATAAACTGATGTGATTAACCCTTAAAGTATTGGTTAGGCAGAAATTCACCACAGGAAGACCCATAAGGCATCGGGTGTGCTGTATCATTAAAGCACTGTCATCACTCTTCATGGTCCGTGGTTATCACCCACTACAGATGTCCAGCAAAGCAGAGGTGTGGCTATTGCATGTATGATTTTTCCCTTAGTTTTTGATGAGATAATGGAAACTGAGTTAGACAGGTCCTGTGCTTGGGGCATAATTTCAAGCCCACAGACCGGGATGAAAAAAAAAAAGGCAGATCTTTTAAAGATATGAAGCCAGTATAAATCACCAGGCCTGGCGCAATGACTACAACTCTTCAGGAAATTTTAGGGTCAGTTACCAGACTTTACCGGACCCACAGTTCTTTTTCAGAAGTCTGGAGAAACGGTATAAATAAGGGCAGGATTGGAACCACTTGTCCTGGGTGAATGAGATGGAGCTGAATAAAATAAAATGATGTGCAATAAGATTTATAAAGGAGCAAAAAATGTGGCCTCCATCCACAGATCCATCTTCTATTACAGTGACCACAATGCAAAAAGACTAAAGCCACTGGGTGGACAGACCATGTCCCAAACAACACTCACTCGCTTTCAGTAGCCACTTTATCCTTGGTAGGGTCATGGTGGACCCACAGACTTTCCCAGGATCACCGAGCGTGAAGCAGAAATACACCCTAGATGGGATGCCAGTCTCTTGCAGGGCACTGTGCTCACACATTCACACACTCATTCAAGGGCAATTTATCAGTCCACCTACTGTCAAATTTTGGGACATGGGAGGCAACAGGAGAACCTGGAGGAAACCCATGCAGAACATGCACACAAACTCTGCACAGACAGTGACCTGAGTTCAGGATTGTCCCAGGGATCCTGGAGTCGCAATGTAGCAATGGTATTTGCTGTGCCACCATGCCACACAGCCAAACATCACTGCACTGAAAATTCACCAGAACATTACATTTAGATAAGATGACTTTAGTCATATGCTGCTGCTGCTGCTGCAAAAAATAAATAAATAAAATAAATAAATAAATAAAAATAAAAATTCAAGCTTCAAAATAGGGATTGGTGATATGTAAGGCATAAAACACGATGGGGTGCTGGAAAATACTCCATGACAGGCAGGTGTTACTATCCCAAAGTGGATTTTTATTCAGGAGAGTTTTATTCCTCTTATACCACAGCAATTTGCCAAAAATTCAAATGTTCCATTTATTAATGAACAAAACTTCATGCTTTACAACTGTTTATAGTTAGTTCCTGTTATCACTTATGTTACAGCAGCTATAAACAATCCTTCCATCACCAGTCTCTCTTTTTTCTTTCTCTCACTTGAAATTAATAAGACAATATATGCAGCCTGTCATGTTACAGAGAAACAATAAAGTGCAAAGTCTTCTGTCCTGAATACTCCCCTGTAACAGAAAACCTGCTGACCATTACAAAGCTCTGACACCAAGGACTCATTCCATATCAGTTCAATAAATGTCTACTTTCAGAAAGCTTCACCATATCAACACTTGTCCAATTTTCAGGTTAATTAACATGCTGTTTTTTTTTTTATTAGCCTTAGATTATGTAGATTATCCACCATACAAGTCTCTGTATATGAGCTGTTACTAGAGAGACGGTAATAATTAAAGCGAGTGCATTCAATTAAAGTCGACATTATTGTCAGCATCTGTTATTAAAGATAATTAATCAAAACCTTCTGACCAATCAAATTTGACAGTTCAACAATGCTGTGGTATAAGGGAAATATATCATTTTCATGATACACAAAATATGCCATGATAATTAGTTTTGCTGAGAGACACTGCCAACAAAATTTACAAGTTCATTTACAAAGTGCTTTCTTTTCAGAGGGGTTTATTTACAACTTTTTCTGAAAGGGGAACCCCACTGTTGTACTGTACGATTCTGTGTGGAACCTTTAGGGGCTCCCCCATCCAAAGAACCTTTTAGTTCGTTAAATTAATGTGATTTTCTATGAGTGTATGGATTTGCTTGTAATGACCACATCTGCCAGAGTTTGGACCCCTGCTGTGGAATCTGACCATGAACATTATAAATGGAATTGAAATTGGAAAAGAAATAAATTCATATAATCATATAATTATAGCCCACTGCCTCTGACTCTCAAATACAATATTGAAGAACAATATCTGCTCTTAAATATTTGGTAAAGTCTCGATAATGGCATAAAAATGTGCCAACTATGTGCGATTCCACCCAATATTCAACATGCTGTCTTGTGGTTGGCTACAAAATGCATTTATTTATGACTTGCCTGTGGCTACAGATTTTTCCCAGGCACCCTGATACATTTTTAAGAATATAAAAATGATACACTGCACTTGAACAAGCCAACACTATACTGTTGACAGATTGCAAACAATGCATACTGGCAGTGCCTCCTCTGTCGTCTGACTGTATGGCAGTACTTCTCAGAGTCTCGCATGGTTGAGTCATACACGTGGGCGGCCATTGCTGCGCCGTTGTCCAGTCCCACAATCCCCTCAGGAGGAGTGTTTATTTACTCTGTGCAACCCGATTAGCCCTCGCCTGTATTTATTTCCCATTGACTCCTGGGTGATGGTGCACACTTGGCTTACTTATGCCTCTGTTTATTTGAGCCAGAATGTTTTGTGGGAAGGGGTATAAGTTTGTGTGTATGTGTTAATCGGAGCTGGGAAAAAGCAGGTCCGTTTTCCCCTCCCTAGTGAAACTATCCCATTGAGGACGGGTTACGTGGACTGTAATAATAAACTGAGACTGTCTCTTCAATTTCAGGCATTCCTAAGCAGTTTATGTCATTCATTTTCATTTTGGCTCACTTCAGAATATATAAATTTAACTCTTTGGTGCTTACATACAAACACACACACACACACACACACACACACACACACACACTTGTATAGACATTACATTTGGATGAACAAAGTTCAAACAGTTTCCTTGTAGCATAACTCTGGGTATATGGCTATTTTCACTAGTTCAGTTGGCATTATATTCCTGACTTCATCGCCCTTATTTTATTATCAAAGACAGAAACACCACAGTTTATTACGCTCAGTGATGCATTGGAAGCCTTGAAAGAAGGACTTTCATTAACTACTAAATCACTGCCTTGGTTTTAATGACAACCAGACCTCTGCTAGTTTTTGCGGTTGCACATCCTAACACTGGCAACTGTTTCTTTCCATTTTATTTGTCTATCACTGCGGCACATAACAAAATCACCATTATTAAATTACAAAGGAATCCATTGGATGTTATTACAATGTAATGGAATTTACTCCCGAAATGATCTTACGCTATAATTTGACAGTTTAATCTGATTTGCAATGCTCTGCTTTAGAGATCATAAGATTTAATGTTTACCTCTCCAGGATTTGAGGACATACTTATGTCACTATATGTCGCTATACAGCACAGTTTCTTTAACTAAATGATCTGTTCTGTTTGATGCTGAATTTTGACATATCTTGGCAGATCCCTATGCCATTGTGTCATTCCTGCACCAGAGCCAGAAGACAGTGACCATAAGGAACACGCTTAACCCCACCTGGGATCAGACTCTTATCTTCTATGAGGTGGAGATATTTGGAGATCCCAAAGTGACAGAGAAAATCCCGCCAAACATTGTGGTGGAGCTCTATGATCAAGACACTTATGTGAGTTTGCATTCTGTGTGCAGATGAGTGTGTGTGACCATTTACATGTACATATGCATATATGTCTGTAAATGTGTTCATGCATGTTGGTGCTTCAAAAATCAAAGCATGGGTTAGGTGGTTATTTCATAGTTCTGGCTAGAATTTAAAATGTTAATGATATTTTTTTCAACACCTGATGGATTAACAACAGCTGCTACACTGGTTTTCCATTGTACACTATGTAGTTCTACCAGTATCAGGTGTTTGATGGTGTGAGAATGGTGTTGACACATAATATATTTCTGAATCAGATAATATAACAGAAGATAAAATGATGTTCTTATTTTTCATTATTATGGCATTTATCCTTTGACTTCTCCTACAGGGGGCAGATGAGTTTATGGGACGCAGTATATGCCAGCCTTCTGTGGCATCCTCTCCTCGTCTGGCGTGGTATCCCATCCTGAGAGGTGGAAAAGCAGCTGGTGAACTACTTGCTGCATTTGAGCTGATCCGTAGAGATAAGGTAAAGGCTGCCATCATTATCATTTGTTTATGTCTCAACCTAAATGTGGTGACTCAGTGCATCTCAATTATCAAACACATAATGCCACATATTCAGATTGAATCCCATAGTGTGTGTGTGTGTCCAAATCTTTTTAACCCTTTATCAGGCAAAAAGTGTGCCTATTTATATCTTTATTTGCATTTGTTTAGAACACATTATCTCACATTATTTCATTATCTTCAGTCCAAATAATGTATAGTGTTCTTAACTAAGCTGGTCATAAATAACTCATGAATTCTTTCTACTTTACCAGCTTGGCCAGTATTTTGGCAGCTGAATAATCTGTTAATAGTTTAATGCTTGAAGATGTAATGGCGCTTCTTGAAATAAGCTCCTATGCTAAGGGATTTTCACGCAGGAGTCGGCAGTCTCTGTGTGGGCAGACACAGTGACACGGGTGGAGTAGCAAGTGGGCTCATCCTTCGAGAAACCAAGGCCAGCGTGCATGACCGCCTGCTCTGAAGTTGAAAAGTTCAAAATGTGAATATTGCATCAGATTTGGCCAACATTTCTAACATTTGGCTAACAAATGTGGTTGCTCCAGAAGCAAAAAATAAGCTAGGATTTGTTTTTTCCAACTGCTGTATGAAAAGCTGATCAGGAAAGCCTGACTTTTCATTTGTGAAGTGGAGAGAGACAGCCGAAGCAGAGAGACTTGTAATAAATATAAGCAGTTGTTTATTCAAATAAATAATATTAAGTCAGAGCTGTAGGCTGCATGGGTCAAACTCTGGTGTTGCACATGTGCTCTTAAGTCAAAGGTCAAATTCTACTTGCATTTAAAAAAAAAAAAAAAAGGAGCAAATGTGGGCAAGACACTTGCACTATAAATTCTGTACAGACACGTGTTCAGATGTGTACTGTTTTGTGTTTAATATTGCTCTGGACAATAACATTTAACTCATTTACGGGAGGTCCTGTTTTTTTACATTGCGGTTTTGCTCTGAAAAGACTGCATTGTGTCCACGTTAGGGAATTGTGTGTATATCTGTGTGTGTGTGTGTGTGTGTGTGTGTGTGTGTGTGTGTGTGTGTGTAAGGACGGCGCCTGGGTCCCAGGAGAACATTGTGTGCTTTTTGATGAGTGCTTGTTCACATGTGAACAGGCTGTATTCCCAGTGGCCACAGGCTAATTTAATAATGTCCCATGATGTCATCGCTTTCATTTGAGACTTATTAAATGTGTGGTCTGCCACTAATGCTTTCTTTCTATCTATCTATCTATCTATCTATCTATCTATCTATCTATCTATCTATCTATCTATCTATCTATCTATCTATCTATCTATCTATCTATCTATCTATCTATCTATCTATCTATCTATCTATCTATCTATCTATCTATCTATCTATCACAGCCTGCAATTCATCACATCCCTGGTCAAGAGGTTAGTGGTCTTTCGTTTTGCTTTTTGCCCACACACACACACACACACACACACACACACACACTCACACACACACACACACACACACACACACACACACACACACACACACACACACACACACACACATTATTTCGTCTCTATTCTCCAACACAGGCCCTTAATGTTTTCCAAGGCAAGCATGACAGAGTAATTGGATAGGGCTGCTCTTAAGTGGTAAGAACACCACTGTACCTGGACCCATTTATCTGGCCTTGTATCAGTCCTGGACGTGTTTATCAGTCATAGATTTGTGGGGTTTTTTTTCTCTCTGCTCTTGGATCAGCCAAAGGACTATGTCTGTGTAATGCAGAATGCCTTGAGAATGACTATAGATATCATTGTGTGGTTATGTGTGCCAGAGGCTCCACCCAACATGCCCACCTGGCACCAGTTACAATGGCATAATCAGAGGGAAATTGAATTACTATGCATACTTAAAGGCCAGGCCACCCAAGCAAGCATGTTCACATACATACCGACACACACACACACACACACACACACACACACACACACACACACACACACACACACACACACACACACGTTTGTCTTACGATACTTGTGAGAACATTCCATTGACATAATTATTAATGCAGGGAATTAATGCTGTGCCTGCACTTAAATACAACTCTAACATTAACCTCAATAACCAAAGATTTTTTTAAATAAGAGAAAAATAAAAAAATATTTTATTTTGTAATTAATAAATAAATAAATAAATAAATAAATAAATAAATAAATAAATAAATAAATAAAAGCAGCGTTCTTTGTAAGGACCAGCCAAATAAGACCACAAGGTCAAAACTGTCAGATATTCCTATCCATCTGAGGACATTTGGTCCCCACCATATAGATATAAATACATGGCTGTTTCTGAACCTTTGAGTGTCTTAAGTGACAATTTAATCAGGCATCCCCCACCCCCCACCAGTCATATATCATATACGAGAATGAACAGAATTATCTTGAAGGAGGGAAAAACTAATAAAATGAAAAACAGATGAACAAGACCTTTATAAGGAATTAAATCTCTAAATGTGAATTATATGACTAAAATAAATAAATTAAAAAAGGAAATATATAACAAGTTAAAAAGCTTTTCTTCATTCTTCTTGAATTGTTAAGTTGGTGAGTAGCTAGCAACTGAACTTGTGTTAGCTTGACATTTCTTACTATTTCTAGGTAGCTAGTTAGGAATTAATTTTTCTATTTCCATTATCAACAAGTGGGAACAACAAAGTGTCCAATTATTAGCATAAATTTCTTACCCGTGTTCTGGGTATGTTTCTCCTCTTGTGTTATTTTCTTGTTGTGTTTTTCCACTCCTGATACATGTGATCACTGATTCTTCATGATCTTCTGATATTATTATGTTAGTTACTTAGTTTAGTTATGAAAATTGCAGTTTCTATTCTTTTCACACCACAAGGGGGGCCCAGAGACTGCCTGATACATAAAGCTTTTTGCCAAATGATAGTAAAGTGTATATATATATTTTTTGTAGATCTAGTTTTAAAAGTCATGGGCCCCCTGGTGGTCCGGGGGCCTAATCAACCACTTAGTATACCACTTCTAGCAAGAAACAGCCCTGTATAAAACATACCCATGCACACACACAGGCAACTGTCTCTCTCACCACTGTTTTGTTTTGAAATGTTTAATTATATTTTCAACTATTTTTTTTTATTCCCAGGGTGACCTTGTCCCACATTCTCATATTATGGATGAGGTAAGCAATGCCGATCCCAATTATAGAAACTGACCAATAGCTGGCTTACTACTTCACATTTAATATTGTTTTATTTTTAAATGGATCTCATGACCTCCTTTCATTTATTTATCATTTTCTGTTCCTTTTCTTGTTTTACTTTGTCTTCAAGCTTGTATTTCCAGCGGCCTTCTCCGAAAGTTTGCAGCAATGGGTAAAGTATTTACACCCATTCACACACACAGCCTTGTTGGTGAACTGAAGTCTTAGCACCAGCACAAATTTCAAGCACAAGGGAATTTACAACATAGACCATGCAGCAAATGGCTTTAATCCCAATCTTATATCTTCCTGAATCTTGTTCCCTATCAAAAGCTACTCTCGATGCTATGCATCAAACGCTAATGAGAATATTCTTTGTTCGACCTGTTGCGAAGTATGTGTGTCAAACAAGCCAAGAATTTGGCCTAAATAACCTCGGTGAGTTACGTCATTGATAACGTGCACCTGCAGGTTATAAATTGACGTGAAACAGGCATACCTTCAGGTTTCTTTGTCTTCGAGACCGCTTTGTGTGTGTGTGTTGTCCCTGTCTTGGTAAGTGGTAAATTATTCCGGATGATGATCCGCACGATTTTTGTTTGGAGTGCCTCAGGGAAGAGCATGCTATTGCTGCTCTTGAGGACGCTGAGTGCGAGCACTGTGAGAGAGCGCCGCCTCTGAGTGCTCCTCACGCGACGACAAGGCGTTTGGGAAGCTACTCGAGGTAGTGACTAACGCGGTGGCCAGGCTTAAGTTAGACTGGTCACAGGAGCAAGAGAACCCCAGGCACTCCAGATTAGACGACAGATTTCTGTCTGGTGGCCAAGGCGAGAGACCCCGATATCGATCTCTCCCCTTTTTTTCCCAGACCTCCATAGGAGTTATCTCGCTCGTGGAGTAAGCCTTACTCCCCGCGTATCTTTGATGTCGATCTATTCGACTATTGTGGGTGCTAAGGCGCATGGGTATGTGACAATGCCTCAGGTTGAGGAGACGCTCGCGGGCTATCTCTTCCCTGGGAGTGCGTCGTCACTTAAGAAACCTATCCTCCCCACCAAGCCTTGCAGGATAACATTGTCGCTGGTGGGGAAGGCATTTCAAGCAGTGGGTCAGGCTGGTGCTGCCCTGCACACCATGGCGGTTCTGCAGGCGTACCAGAGCACGTGTGGAAGTATTAGTGAGGAAGGGGTTTTTTTTTTTTTTTTTTTTTTTTTTTTAAATAGCTTGGCTGTTTTGTGGCACACCTTTTGCACAATCGCTCTTCACGCTCCAGACCAGAGTTTGAATCCTGACCTCGACCAAAGAAACAAAAACAAAAATGTCACTCTTCAAAAATTTGATGAGTTTCTTCACCGCCGTGCTCAGGCGTCAGGGCTGTCAGCCACCCAGCCCCGACCCAATCCAGTCTTTCTGCGGCGAGAGTCGCAGAAGCAGAGTGTGGTGAGCCGTTTGCCCCCTCTTAGGGACTGGGGAGCGGCTCACCGACCTCAGCAGGGGGGCGAAGCTTACCAGTATCGGGTTCTTCCATTCGGTCTAGCTCTGTCACCTCGCACATACACGAAATGCATGGATGCAGCACTGGCTCCTCTGCGACTCCAGGGCATCCGCATTTTAAATTACATAGACGACTGGCTGATTCTGGCTCAGTCTCAAGAGCTTCGACATCGGGATGTCATCCTAGCTCATCTCGAATCTCTGGGGTTGAGACTCAATGCCAAGAAAAGCATTCTCTCTCCTGCTCAGAGGACAATGTATTTGGGGGTTGTATGGGATTCGATCACGATGCAGGCACAGCTTTCTCTTGTGCGTGTCGAATCCATTGTAAATGCCCTAAAGAATATCAAGCTAGGCCAGAGAATTACGGTTTACTTCTTTCAGAAGCTTTTAGGTCTCATGGCAGCTGCATCCCCGGTGATACCCTTGGGTCTCCTGCACATGAGGTCACTTCAGTTGTGGCTCAGAGCCAGGGGATTTCATCCAAGGGCTAATCCCCAGAGGCACTAAGGGTCACACGCCAGGGGCTTCGTACCCTTTCTATGTGGTTCAGACCCCGGTTTCTGACTTTGGGTCCCACTCTAGGTCTGTGTTGTCATCGCAAAATGCTAACGACAGATGCTTCCCTCACGGGTTGGGGTGCGGCCTTGGATGGCCGTCCAGCCCAAGGGATCTGGAGAGGTCATCTTCTCGACTGCCACATCAATTGCCTCGAAATGATGGCTCTATTTCGAGCCCTGAAATACTTCTTCCAGCAGTTAAGAGGCTACCATGTCCTTGTGCGGGTGGACAATACGGCGGTAGTCTCTTACATAAATCACCAGGGTGGACTGCATCCGCGCCGCCTGAACAGGCTAGCACAGCAGGTCCTGCTGTGGGCACAGGACAAGTTCCTGTCCCTCAGGGCGATTTACATCCCTGGGTATATGAATGTGGGAGCAGACTTGCTGTCCAGACAGGCTGTGACACTCAGGGAATGGAAACTCCACCCCGAAGTGGTCAGTCAAATCTGGGGAAGATTTTACAAAGCAGTGGTGGACCTCTTTGCTTCACAGGAGATGGCACAATGTCCCCTCTACTTCTCTCTGACTCCTCCAGCTCCCCTGGGTCTGGACGCCATGGCTCATACATGGCCCAGATGGAGTCTTTACGCATTTCCCCCAATCGCTCTGCTCCCGGGAGTCCTGGCCAAGGTCCGTGAACAGGGGTTTCGCCTCTTACTGATAGCGCCCCGTTGGCCGACCAGAGTATGGTTCTCAGATCTAATATCTCTCCTCAACGGCTCGCTGTGGGCGATTCCAGTCAGGAAAGATCTCCTATCTCAGGCACAGGGGACAATATTTCATCCCAGGCCCGAGCTCTGGAACCTTCATGTCTGGCCCCTGAGGGGGACCAGCTAAGGGATGCTGGGTTCCCTGCTGACATAGTAGAGACCATTCTAAGTGCCAGGGCCCCCTCCACTAGAAGTTATGCCTTCAAATGGCACATTTTTAAAAATTGGTGTATGGCGCACCACGTAGACCCAGTTCACTGCCAAGTGGTTTCAGTGCTAGAGTTCCTGCAAGGGAAATTATCCTCAGGCACATGTCCTGGTACTCTCAGAGTCTATTTGGCCGCCATTTCGGCTTGCCATGCTCCGATTGATGGGGTTTCTGTGGGAAAGCACCCTCTAGTCGCTCGCTTCATTCGTGGAGCCAAGAGGTTGAGACCGTCCACGAGAGCTACAGCCCCTTCGTAGGATTTAGCTATAGTGCTCGAGGGTCTGGTCGGCACCCCTTTCGAACCACTAGAGTCAGCACCTATCAGGTCTCTGACCCTAAAGATGGTTTTTCTAATGGCTATTACTTCTCTGAAGAGAATTGGGGATTTGCAGGCTCTGTCAGTCCCGCGGGCCTGCCTAGACTTTGCCCCTGGGCTGGTCAAAGCTATCTTGCATCCTCACCCTAATTACCTCCCGAAAGTTCCATTCTCGACCATGCATCCGGTCATTCTTGAAGCCTTCTGTCCTCCGCCTTTCATGACTACAGAGCAGGAAAGACTTCACTTACTGTGTCCAGTAGGTGATCTTCAGATTTATGTCCACCGCACCAGCCAGTGGCGTAAGTCGGAGCAGCTCTTCATATGCTATGGAGGCCGCAATCGGGGGGCGGCTGCCACCAAGCAAACGGTGTCTGATTGGGTGAGGGATGCCGTTGCCCTAGCCTATGAGGCGCGTGGTCAAGCTTCGCCACTAGGTGTTAGGGCTCATTCAACCAGGGGGTTGCATCTTCTATGCCTTCGGCAAAAGGTGTCCCCCTCCAGCAAGTGTGTGATGCAGCAGGTTGGTCCTCTCCGCATACATTTGTCAGATTCTATAGTTTGGATGTCCATGCTACTCTGGGCTCACATGTCCTTGAGTCAACATCCCTTAGGCATGTCTGAGACCTTCTTCAATGTTTGTGTGCACACACTACACAACCTTGGGGGCTCAGACACTTCCAGTGCGGCGGCGTTGGTATTCTCGTTCCCATTAGTGTTTGATGCACAGCATCGAGAGTAGCTTTTGATAGGGAACGTCTCGGGTTACTTGACTGTAACCCTGTTCCCTGAAAAAGCGGGAACGAGATGCTGCGCCTCAATGCCCACTGCAGATGGCGTCTCCCAGACAAAGTGTAACCTGAAGGTATGCCTGTTTCACGTCTATTTATAACCTGCAGGTGCACTTTATCAATGACGTAACTCACCGAGGTTATTTAGGCCAAATTCTTGGCTTGTTTGACACACATACTTCGCAACCGGTCGAACAAAGAATGTTCTCATTAGCGTTTGATGCGCAGCATCTCGTTCCCGCTTTTTCAGGGAACAGGGTTACAGTCAAGTAACCCGAGACGTTCTCAAGCTTACTTACACAAGTGCTTTGAAGTCTCCATCAATAAGTAAAGTGCCCTCCACTAATATTGGCACCCTTGGTAAATATGAGCAAAGAAGGCTGTGAAAAATTGTCTTTATTGTTTAACCTTTTGATCTTTTGTTCAATAAATTCACAAAAATACTCTGCTCTCATGGATATCAAACAATTGCAAACAAAACACAGGTTTATCAAAAAATATATGTGTTAAATATAGGTGTGCAGCAGTTATTGGCTCCACACTGGTGGACTCTCCTCTTCAGTTCACCCCACAGGTTTTCTATGGGTTTCAAGTCAGGGGACTGGGATGGCCATGGCAGGACCTTGATTTTGTCGTCAGTAAACCATTTTTGTGTTGATATTGATGTATGTTTTGGATCATTGTCCTGCTGGAAGATCCAACCATGGCCTATTTTAAGCTTTCTGGCAGAGGCAGTCAGGTTTTCATTTAATATCTGTCCATCAAAATGTCCAGGTCCTCTGGCAGAAAAAGAGCCACCACCATATTTAACCGTGGGAATGAGGTACTTTTCCATATGGCTACCTCTCTGTGTGCACCAAAACCATCTCTGGTGTTTATTGCCAAAAAGCTCTATTTTGGTTTCATCTGACCATAGACCCTGATCCCATTTGAAGTTCCAGTAGTGTCTGGCAAACTGAAGACGCTTGAGCATGTTTTTGGATGAGAGTAGAGGCTTTTTTCTTGAAACTCTTCCAAACAACTTGTGGTGATGTAGGTGACTTCAGATTGTAGTTTTGGAGACTTTCTGACCCCAAGATGCAACTAACTTCTGCAATTCTCCAGCTGTGATCCTTGGAGATTTTTTGGCCACTCGAACCATCCTCTTCACAGCGCATTGAGACAATATAGACATGCGTCCATTTCCAGGTTGATTGATTTCCAGTTTGATTCTTAATTATTGCCCTGATGGTGGAAATGGGCATTTTCAATGCTTGTGCTATTTTCTTATAGCCACTTCTCAATTTGTGAAGCTCAACAACCTTTTGCCCCACATCACAGCTATATTCCTTGGTCTTACCCATTGTTATGAATGACTAAGGGAATTTGGCCTATATGTTACCTCATATTTATACCCCTGTGAAACAGGAAGTCATGGTTGAACAATTTTATGTTCCTAGTCACCAAGGTGTACTAAAAAATGTAAAATATCAATGGGAATATACTTCAATTTTTTTTCAATATTTTTCTCATATGAATTCATAGGGGTGCAAATAATTGTTGCACACCTATATTTAACAAAGATTTTTTTTTTAAACCTGTGTTGTGTTTGCAATTGTTTTGTCTTTTTTGAACAAAATATCAGAAGGTTAAAGAATAAAGACAGTTTTTTACAGCCTTTTTTGCTCATATTTACCAAGGGTGCCAATATTAGTGGAGGGCAGTGTACTTCTTCATACTGGTTCACTAGTCAGGGACTAGGAGTACTATCAGCCTAAAATGCTGTTGGGGAGGTTAATATGGCATGAACACATAAGACATATGTAGATTTTTTACATTTCTTAACACCATATTCACAGATGTGTAGATTTACACTGAATTAGCCCGATATTCCCAGAGGGCAAGAAAACAGTGCCATTGAAATTTGCTGGATCATTTTCTCACAATAATCTGTGAAGCTTCCACTTTTTTGTCTTTTCATTTTACTAAAAGCTTTACTTTGTTGTTATTGCCCTTGGCCTAACATTGAAACAAGCCATTGTCTTGTTGGCAGTTTAGATAATTTCAAGACAATAATGTGATTTCCCACAATTTTAAGATGGTGCATCATCTAATATAACACTTGCTCACAACATACTTCTAACTAAAGCCTATATTCTGTTTCTGGAAGGAATTTGGTATCAGTGTTGGAAAGCATTTTTCTTATTAATGGGTTGGGGAAACTTAAGGGCAGCCTTTTGTACCTCAAAATAATGACATTCAACATTACATGGTGTACTATTAAAGATGTGAGAAATGTAGCAGCATTTTAAAACAATATGCCATTGTATTAAACAGTGACATTGAATTTAACATTGCTCCCAAAGGCAGCGATGCAATTCTGCTAACAATCAGGGTTTCGTTTTTTGGTATGTTGGCTAACCACAACTAATATTTAACATAACAGTGTTTGACCAATTTCCCTTGCAATCTGGAACTAAAACATATGTGTTTTTTGACACTCATCTCCAAATGTTGATGCATGGTGTGGTTTCAGTCACTGTCAGTGAGTCACAAAGCAATAGTGTTCCACATATGATCACATATGAATAAGGCGCAATGTTAAGGCGCACAGAGTAAATCTGACAATTCAGTGCATCACTTCAGTATAGTGCCTGCTGCTTTGCTACATATTGTACATGGGTGCAGCCAGTGTTAAGCCCTGTTTTTGTGTTCTGATTGGCAGCCAGAAGACTCAGATTTGCCGTACCCACCTCCCCAGAGACAGCCAAATGTCTTCATGGTGCCACACGGCATCAAACCTGTTCTAGAGCGCACTGCTATTGAGGTTAGTCCAATACAGGAGAACTGACCAGCATAGATATCAGTAAGGATTTGAACTGCAGATTGCCCAGCATCCATCACAAGTAATATGACTTTCAGTGTATGACATTTTAGATCCTGGCATGGGGATTGCGTAACCTGAAGAGCTTCCAGCTGGCCAGTGTGACATCCCCCAGCTTGCAAGTTGAGTGTGGAGGTTGTATGGTGCAGTCCTGTGTCATCCGCAACACTAAGAAAAATCCCAACTTTGACGTCAACACACTCTTCATTGATGTGGTACATTTTGGGCTTAATCTTATTAATCACAATCAATTTAAAGAAATCATTCTATCACATCCAGTAGTTCTTTTAATATATTTAATTTGTAACCAACTCTCTTGGGTACATTTTAGTGTTGTTGTTGTGAGACCATACTCATTTTTGATACCAATAAAGAATTTTTTATTTTTTTTTTCATTTTTCACATGATTTGATAGGTAAGTATTAACTTTCACCAAACTGTATTATAGCCCTGATAACTAAACAAAAACAGCAAAAAAAGTACCTTAATTTCTTGTCATTACTTTGGCAAAAACTGGATTTTTTTGCTTGTCCATTTCTTAAAACTTGCAGTTTTGGCAATATAGATCAGCAGTATCATTAGCCTTGACATGGGTTTTAGTCTGCTGGCATTGTTTTTTGGACCTCATTGCTGCAATGACTGCCACAGCAACAATCCACTGCATCAAGCAAGTCCAACCTGTAATTACCTAACTCTAAATGGTCTGGAGCATGCATGGAGTCTCATCTTACGGTGAAAGGCTTTGTGTGGAACGAATGTTGGCTGGAAATGTTGACGGTTCACTGTCAGTTAGAGAAAGCTCTATGCCAAGCATGAGACAGACACTCACCATGTCATCATTCCTTTGGTTAGTTCCACCGAGTGTTGTGGCAGTGAGATGAGCCTCTCTCTAATCAGATGCGAAATGGGGAAAACAACAATACTGTACTCAAAAGACATGCACTGCACCACAGTCAGGACTGGCAGAGGAATTTATCTTTTTCTTCATTCTGTGTCAAAAGCTTAGTGACCTTTTCCCCACCCTTTATTCCACATGTCAATCTGTCTATAAAGGTTTTCAGAACTAATGAATCCAGTTGGAAGTGGCAAAAAGATTAAGATTACAAAGGACCTATTAATAGACATATATCTTGTCTGTGACCTTTTGCATACCCAGCGGCTGCCCAGGGAAGAACTCTACATGCCTCCGCTAGTGATCAAGGTGATTGACAACCGTCAGTTTGGCAGGAAGCCAGTGGTGGGCCAGTGCACCATCCGCTCTCTGGAGGAGTACCGCTGCCTGGCTGAGAACCAGGATGAAGAGCCCATAGAAGAGGAGCTGGGTGAGAACCGAGAGAAAATTTGAATTCTAATGGATTCAAAAAGCAAATGTAATGTAATGCTAATGACCTAACTCATTTTTCCTTCACAGAAACCATTCCTCACACACCAAGAGATGACATACTGATTGACATTGATGACAAGGAACCTCTCATTCCTGAACAGGTAGAGCTTTTTTTATTTTTATTTTTTTATCTCTGTCTATTAGCAGTAGCATCTTCAATAACAGGTCTCACTAAAACATAAATGAGTACAGAATGTCCAAACTAATCAAAAATGGGAAATTTCATTGCTTGAGACCCTTGGGACTTGTTTGATTACGTAAGTCTTTTTTTTTTTACGAGCATAATTCTTTTGGCTGCTATTTGGTGGTTCTGGGGTCACATAGCTTGGGTTTCTCTAGGTTCCCTTTGGACACTTACAGTAAGTGAGGTATGATCTTATGAGATGTTATATACAGAATACACCCTTAAACAGTCTAGGGGTAATTTCTTAACAACGGAATCTATGCCTCATTGCTAACACTGGCCGCACCCTGTCTAAAAAAGAAATATGTTTTGATCACTGGCCAGTCCTCTGCCCTGGCATGACAGAGAAATAGAATGTATTCAGAGTTGGTAAATTAAGTCGGCGACTTAAGTTTGAAAGTTACGTAAACATTTACGTGAGCATACTGCATATTCAGTCACATTATACAAGTGCTATAGTTGAGTTTCTGGGTGGCACATTTCCATTATATAATGACCTGCCTGTCATTTATACCTTCAAGGTTGCAATTTAAAAAAAAAAAAAAAACAACAACTGTAATATGGTGTAACATAAAAGCAAGAAACAATTTAAAAACAAACAAATTAAAAGAATGACTAATATGATGATATATGAATGATAATATGGCAAGTACTCAAAGAAACATCTAAAAGGAGTCTAGTATATTGACAATATTACTTCATTGATAGTCCGAGTTCCTAGCTATGATTACATTAATCACTGAAAATTTACAACACATTCTATATTTTTTGTCACAATGAAGTAGAAGTATGGCGGTTGAAATTGTGAAACTTAGACATGGTTTAAAAATGCTGTATGTACTATTATTTTAAAAATATATTTTATATGCAGTAATAGTTAATTGTGCACACAATTTCATGTGGCCACGAGGTACTAAATCAAGGTCTCATACAGAGTCAAATACAAATGAACTGCAATTAGCCGACCCAGGAGCTTGTCAAAATTAGGCTCTGGACAGGCATCGCATTTTTAAACTGTATTCACCGTGCAGAAGTCCATGCAAAAACTGACCACCCCATACACCTTGGGCTCAAGCATACTGGACTTGTTCAAGTCACTGTGTGACTCCTCTGTTACTCCCAAATATAGCATTTACCCTAGTTTGTCCTGGAACACTTTTCTTCACGCAAGCCCAGGCAGGGGAGAAAACACGTCAGAAAATTTTGCTTGCAGCTTGGCAACCTCTGCTCTTTGGGATGGTGAGAGATAGAATCCAAGAGGGATTGGAGTGGGATTTGTGTTTTTGAACACCGCTGCCCCAACTCATCTCTCTCTGACACTCATCTCTCTCTGTCGCTAGAGCAACAGGGACCTCTTTCCACAGTTTAAGAAAACTGCTGAGTAGCAGCAGTGTAAGTCAACTGCTAACTGAACCAAATCTGTTCCCAAAATTACTGAGTGGAAAAGGTGGGGACTAACTGCCACCTTTGTTGTATGTTTTTGGCCTCTGTATTCAATGTATTCAGTGGCACCAAAGGATATGTGTGCAGATCACAGTGAATACACCTCACGTCCCAGCCCCGTTCCAATTTCTTGACTTGAATTTGGCTTTGGTCCATCAGGCCTGGCGTATAATCCCTTTAGTACTCTCTGTCACTTGCAGATAGAGCATTGTATGACCCAGAGCAATGCTGGGGTAAGAGCAGTTCTGGGGTGGTGAGGATGGCATGAAGGCTCTCTGGGCCAGCAAAACTGCACATGTGGTTGTCAGCCAGCTGGATGGCTTCAGCTAGAGTGTTGTGGCACTTTCCCCACTCAGAGGTATCATCTGGAAGTCAAACGACAAACTGCTCCAACACCAACCATTTGTCTGCCTTCTCTGGCTGTCATGGGTCAGGTCTCAGCAACAGCTTGCAGAAGCTGAGAAACATTTGTGTGAATTTGAAGCTCAATTTGGGGGATTTGGGGGAAGATCTCTTGATGCTGTGGGTGCAGGCCAAGGAAAGCCTGATGTTGCGGCACCAGCACCACTCCTGCACAACTGGACACTTGGGTAAGGAGACTCTTGGGCTCAGTCTGTGAGCAGCTCTTGGGTTTTGGCACCAGTCTAACAATCTCAACAGCATGCCACTCAGAGGATAAAGCAGACCAAGGGTAAGAGCACATGTGAGCTTTTCTTAATTTGGGTTCAAGCCTTGGCACAGTAGTCAGACGGTAACATAAAACTTTGATTTGCTCATGGCCACACACAAACATGCTCAGAGAAAGAGAGAGAGAGAGAGAGAGAGAGAGAGAGAGAGAGAGAGAGAGAGAGAGAAATTACATAACTATACATGGCACAACAGGACTCAGGTGTGCCCCGTTTGACATTACCCCTCTAGCTTGTCCCTAAACAATGCCCCCACCTGCTACCAAGATGAACAGTTATTTTTTGAATTGCGATGGGAGGATTGTTTTCGTATAGTCAACAAGTGAAGCAATTGTTAAGGAATTGCTGGAAGCACATAATGATATGATAGATACCCACATAATTACTAAATGCTTTTTAGAACTCATATCCACAGCTATTAATGAAGCCTCCTATAGTGTTCATCAAATAGAGCCTAGCTTTTAATAAAGCCTCCTATAGCGTTTATCGATTGCCTGCCATGACTACAGAGTGAAAACACTACCCCCACACCAAAAACATTATAACATCATAAAAAATGATTGAAAGGTTATGAAAATTGGAAAATTGTTTCCATTTCTCAGTTTTGACCTTTCAACCTTTTTGTTTGTTTAGTCACTGGAATGAATAAATGAAAACAAAATGAAATTTGGATTGAATGGATGATTTGTTCCCCCTGGCAATTTTTGTAGTTATAGTCTGCAGTTTATTTACATTATTGACCTTCCAGCCTGGTTTTACATTCTGGTATAATATCACAATCATTTGATACACCAATTGCTTATTGAAATATAGTCCTTTGAATGAAAGATGACCATACTTTTGACTAAGTAAGCATTTAGCTAAATACAGAGTAAATACCTCTTCTATATCCCCCTATGAATTCAGCTCTCTTGCAGTGACAGCACAATGGGTTATTTAGATCTCTGAATTTGTATGAAGGAACATTTTTCTCTCATTTGTTTTCTGGCTTGTCTTGTCAAAGGACCGCCATCAAATGGCTTGTTCGGGTCAGAATAAATAAAACGAGAACCACAACCACAGCTATCCATGTGAAAATCCCCTCATGATTCTCATCTCTGTCCATCAGAAAAGTTCTGGGAGCAGTAAAGAGACAGATGCTGGGTTTGGGGGTGTATGCTCTCTCGGATGCATGTTCTGCAGATTTAGCTTGATGATACATACTATATCTTAACACATTACTTGGTGTGTTTCATAGGTCAGCTCATGGTCTTTCACATCATTTTATGTGCATTATGGATACAAGTGCCTGCTTGCTAGCTTATATGTGGCTAGATGCATGGCCACATGTTGTTAATCCAGAGTCTCTGGCTATGTGTGTTTTGAGCTAAAGTTTTCAAACAGCAGCTGGACCTTGACCCAACAGGTCAGTCAAATACTGACCTGTTGGGTCAATCAAATACTGATCCTGGCACTCTAGTGTGATCCTAGGCCTGTAAGACCCACACAAAGCCAGGGGAAGTTATAAAAGCCAAAAAGAAAAATCTGATCTTGTGCCACTCTGCAGCTGTTTGAAGCCTCCTCTGTTTTGAAAGGTTTTCTGTGCCTTGAAATAGGAGTTATATGGTAAAAATTCTGCTCTTAGGCCAACCCAGGTATATATCTTTGGTGTCTATATCCACATATCATATAATAGCTTTAGCTATTAAAGCTTTTTTGTTGTTGTTGTTTTTGGTTTGACATTTCATAACAGGGCTGGTCCCTTGAGCCTGTCACATCACATAAAGGAGTGGACTATTTTGTCAAGCTTGATGATGAGTGGGTCATATCCAACTCTGTGTATATAACCAATTTAGATGTACAAAGTTATACCAGGCATACACCATTACAGTGGGCCAAAAACTCTCAGTGCTCTGAATTATTTCCACATCTGTGAATTCCTTGTGTTTTATGCTGTGGGGGCAGAAAGTTGGGCTACACTCCCCAGTGCATTAAGTGAAACGTGAGCCCCCATCATTTCCCCAAAGACTCCACTTTGGCTCTAAATAGTACCCTGTACTAGGATCTTGTATTCCTTGAAAAATGCTCTCTGGTAAAAAAAGGAGCATGTTTGTCACTCAGTGCAGGTTTTGATGGCCAAAGTCAACATCTTTTGGGGAAAGTTAACACAACCTTAGTGGCTATATAGATGCTCTTTGGCTCTTTACTCTTTGGTTAAAGGACAAACTGCAGAAAGAGGGTGCTAAAATAGGTACCAATGCACTGTATAGAGGCTTTGAGGAGGTTTTTGAAATGGGACTTGCTGCAGACCTACAGGACATTCTAGTAGTATCAGCTTTGCCATACCTTGGTGGATTTGCTAAGCGGGTTACAGCTAGGGAGGATGCATATGCTATTAGATGTGGAGAGGTGATCCAGCCTATTCAGTCAATTGAGACTTTCCAAGTGTACTTTTGTAATGTGCTGTAATGCAACTGCCCCACATTAGAGGACAACAGCAAACGAATGGCCCTGTTCCTAATTAGCTGTTCCTTTGAGTGCCTTGTAAAGCTGCCTCTGTTATTGTATACATAATGTCCTGGCACTAGGCTGCAGAAGGCGCTGCTAGGGTTCAGGCCTGCCTCTGATGTGGTGAGTTGTTGTCATGGGCAACTGCGTTCCCCCTCTCCTGCCTGCTCACCACAGGCGCCACAGGAACCGTCCCTCCCCGCCTCTCCTCCGTCCTCCTCTGTCCTCTTCCCAAAGCCTCCTGCTTAGGGTCGATTCTAGGGAAAAGGGAGCACTTGCTGACAGACCTCTGTAACCAGGTCCTTCTCTGAAGCACCACACCAGAACAAGGCTGAAGCCTTGGCGAAGGATGACCTTGGCTCTCTTTGACTGTCTGATTTGCTTGTTGTTGATTTGGAATCTTTATGCAGTGTCAAATGCTGGATTGTCTTTGTGTGACCTAAGAAAGCTTTGCTTGTTTAAACATTGCTTGTTTAAATGTGGGTTCTGACATATGTGTAATATCAGTCCCTTTAGGCACTTCTTGATGTCACCACACAAACCTCATGTTTAACATTTGTGTTATAAGGGTAGCTTAATTTGACAAAGTTTCTGTGTTGAACATTCTGTGTTGGCACATGGAATGACACGTCTTTGGGCAAAACTCCACAGTTGTAATGCTGTTCTTCTATAATGTTTTACCCCACACCCCTTTGGTTTTAAGTCTGAAGTGGTTATGATGGTGGTTTTGGATGAGTATATAAGCAAATATTTCTGTCAGCCTGATTAGCTTCCAGAGAATACCATGCAGTCTAATTGATTTGGCAATGGTTGTGTTTGGTTGGTGTTTATTGGCAACCTGGCATGTATACATCTCTGAGGATGATTCAGAACTATCTCACTCACATGACCTAACTGAAAAATTAAATAAACCTTCACCCTAGTCCCAACCTTTGACATTTAAGTGCAAATACACCTACATCCATTACACTCTTGTATAATACTTGTAACTTCTACAAGACATGAATTGCGTTAATGCAGATTAAATGACTTGGAATTGAAAGTTGTTCTTTTAAATCTTATTTTTTTATTTTATATCCTACAGTGCAACCCTACTGTTGTCATTTTTTCTACAGATTTCCATTATTCCCTCTGCTTTTCAGGGTCTCATTATTCACCCATAGTTTATTTCAGAAGATGAATTTCTGCTACTTTATCATGAGCTTAGCACTTTTACATAAATATACTCCCAAGGACAACAATAGCTTCATTAAATGCTAAAGGGTACTATGAAGTGATATCATTATGTCATGTTTGTACATTAGATTTGCACACTTTTTGTTCCTGGTCACAATCTGCTGGAGTTATTACTGGGAAAGCCGCATTTTAAAGCTCCTTCATGGAAAAATGGCTGTGTTTTTCTTCATCAATAAATTGCAATTCAAAGGTCCAGCATTCATAATGACTTTTACATATGCTGAAAACCCAATGTTGACTGAAATATAGAAATCTAAGGAGTTATTCTCCTGTCAGAAATAAGCATACATTCATTTAATGCAGAAATCGTAATATTATGAATCCAGGGACAATTTCATGAGAAAAACATGTTGGCACAGTGGTGTTGCAGCCTCGCAGCTTCACAATCTCCAGTTTAATCCTGAGCTTGGTTTACTGTCTGTTTGGAGTTTCGCATGTTCTCTCTGTGTCTGCGGGTTTTCTCTGGGTGCTCTGGTTTTCTCCCACCTCCTATAAAACATGCCAGGAGGTGGATTGGCTACACTAAATTGCCCGTAGGTGTGAATGTGTGTGTATGGTGTTCCAGTGTTCCTGGGATAGGCTCCGGGTTCACCAGGGCTCTGACTAGGATAAACAGCTACTGAAGATGAATGATAAGCAACTCATGAAATTAGAGTGTTATCATTGCATTTACGTATAATAACATTTGACAGGAAAATAGCTCCATACATATGTGAATGCTTGTGAAAGGCGTTTGCATCTCTGCCTCATTCCCTCGTTGTACTCAGTCTTATTCTGTGAGCATCCTCCTTTCTGCTTTAAAACATATTATCATATTACCCTAAACCAGTATATCTAACAGATAGTAATCCTATCATATCTATCATTTTATTATATTAAAATCAATTATTATATTACAGTATGTGCATGAGCATAGAGATAGCTGAGAAAAATCCCTGTCTCAGAACATATATTTATATATAATATGTAAATCATTTTGTGTTTTTTTTTTCTTTTAAATTATATTTTATTTCTATTTTCTGTATTTTTTATGCATGGAACTGTGGTTTTCCTGACAATTTCAACAGTGTGCAATATTTTAACCTGCTAACTACCATGCCTTTGGTTTGTAGCTGGCAGATGGTACCAGTTCTGCTATTATTAATATTTCGCCTTCTCGCTCCAGCCTCCATGTACGTATGTATGATTTAAATGTTGTGGGCACACCTATCAATGTCTTGTGTAAATGCGTGTTACTTCCTCTGTGTGACCCTGCATGCATGTGCATGTTCAATGATATATGCATGTCTGTACTTTACTCTTAGATTATGTTATTATGTCCTCTGTCCAGGGACCAATACTTTTAAAAATCAACTTAACATATATTTACAATACAGAGCCCTCCACTAATATTGGCACCCTCGGTAAATATGAGCAAAGGCGGCTGGGAAAAATTGTCTTTATTTTTTAATGTTTTGATCTTTTGTTAAAAAAAAAATCACAAAAACACTCTACTCTTATGGATATCAAACAATTGCAAACACAACACAGGTTTATCAAAAAAAAAACAAAAAAAACAAACGGTTAAATATAGGTGTGCAGCACTTATTGGCACCCCTATGAATTCATATGAGAAAAATATATTTGAAGTATATTCCCATTGATATTTTACATTTTTTAGTACACCTGGGTTACTAGGAACAGGAAATTGTTCAACCATGACTTCCTGTTTCACAGGGGTATAAATATGAGGTAACACATAGGCCAAATTCCCTTAGTCATTCATAACAATGGGTAAGACCAAGGAATATAGCTGTGATGTGGGGCAAAAGGTTGTTGAGCTTCACGAAATGGGAAGTGGCTATAAGAAAATAGCACAAGCATTGAAAATGCCCATTTCCACCATCAGGGCAATAATTAAGAAGTTCCAGTCAACTGGAAATGTTATGAATCAACCTGGAAGAGGACGTGTGTCTATATTTTCTCAGCTACAGTGAAGAGGATGGTTCGAGTGGCCAAAAAATCTCCAAGGATCACAGCTGGAGAATTGCAGAAGTTAGTTGCATCTTGGAGTCAGAAAGTCTCCAAAACTGCAATCTGAAGTCACCTACATCACCACAAGTTTTTTGGAAGAGTTTCAAGAAAAAAGCCCCTACTCTCATCCAAAAACAAACTCAAGTGTCTTCAGTTTGCCAGACACTACTGGAACTTCAAATGGGATCAGGTTCTATGGTCAGATGAAACCAAAATAGAGCTTTTTGGCAATAAACACCAGAGATGGTTTTGGTGCACACAGAGAGGTAGCCATATGGAAAAGTACCTCATCCCCACGGTTAAATATGGTGGTGGCTCTTTAATGTTTTGGGGCTGTTTTTCTGCCAGAGGACCTGGACATTTTGATGGACAGATATTAAATGAAAACCTGACTGCCTCTGCCAGAAAGCTTAAAATGAGCCGTGGTTGGATCTTCCAGCAGGACAATGATCCAAAACATACATCAAAATCAACACAAAAATAGTTTACTGACCACAGAATCAAGGTCCTGCCATGGCCATCCCAGTCCCCTGACTTGAAACCCATAGAAAACCTGTGGGGTGAACTGAAGAGGAGAGTCCACCAGCGTGGAACTCACAATTTGAAGGATCTGGAGAGATTCTGTATGGAGGAATGGTCTCAGATCCCTTGCCATGTATTCTCCAACCTACCTCCAAAAAGGAGGTAGAACACCTAGATTTTTTTTTTGGTGATAAACCTGTGTTTTGTTTTTGTTTTGTTTGATTGTTTGATATCAATGAGAGCAGAGTATTTTTGCAAATTTTTTGAACAAATGATCAAAAGGTTAAACAATAAAGACAATTTTTCACAGCCTTCTTTGCTCATATTTACCAAGGGTGCCAATATTAGTGGAGGGCACTGTATATGCCATGGTTTAATGATATGTAGTAATTCCTAGCTAGTTTTGATCATATAATCAAGTACAATACAAGCAAAACAGGAAAAAAAAAAGATATAATGGAATAATTTTTTTGTTAAAAAGAATTAAACCCTGCGCTTAGGCTCTGCGATTTTCATGTGGGACATTTATGAAATACTTTGGTTTCAGTTGATTATTTGTTTGGGGAGGAGAGTATGAAAAACAGAAACATTTTCCCAATTATGATACCACTTCAGGGTAGCTGTGGCCATAAAGTCATAAATATAGTAAAATAAATGTCTAAAAAAAATGGTGCTCCAAAGCTGTCTCCACCAGCCATAAATTGTACTAATTAGGTAAAGAAGGTTTTTACTGTAACTGGAAGGATAACAATCCAGAGTCTAAAGTTTAAAAGTTGTTCTAAGGTATATCCTGTAAGATGTATTTATGCATTTGTGTGGATGTTGTGTACGTAACTACAGTAACTGAAAGAGACTCAGGTGGTTAGAAAGGTCACTTGATATTTATTTCATCAGAAAAAAATTTCATCAGACAAAGTTGACAATTCAACTTTGTTGAACCCGGCACTCCACCCAAATTATGCAATAATGATGCTAAGCCATAAACAGCAATGGCTTCATGTGCCGAGTATAAACATGTATCACCATGTTTAGCTGCTAATTATGGACCGTGAAGATAACGCTGCTACACTTTTCTTATCCACATTTTATCCCTTATTTATATACAGTGCCCTCCACTAATATTGGCACCCTTGGTAAATATGAGCAAAGAAGGCTGTGAAAAATTGTCTTTATTGTTTAACCTTTTGAATTCTTGTTAAAAAAAATTCACAAAAATATTCTGCTCTCATGGATATCAAACAACTGCAAACACAACACAGGTTTATTAAAAAAAATATCTTATATATTATTAAATAAAAACCTGTGTTGTGTTTGCAATTGTTTGATATCCATGAGAGCAGAATTTTTTTTTTTTTTAACAAAGTATCAACAGGATAAAAATTAAAGACAATTTTTCACAACATTCTTTGCTCATATTTACTAAGGGTGCCAATATTAGTGGTGGGCTCTGCAGCTGTAGTGTAAATTAGTGTTCAATATATTGTCCATTTTGGATTTAGTACTTTTAGTGTTTATGTTATCAGAGAAGCTCTGTTCAAATTCAATAAGTATGTATTACCCGTTATTTTTATCAGATTAGCTTAGGGGTGGCATGGTGGTGCAGCAGACAGCATCACCACCTCATAGCTCCAGGATCCATTCCTGGTTTGATCCTGATCCTGAGCTCACGTCACTGTCTGGGTTGGAGTTTCCATGCATGTTCTCCTTGTGGCATGCCAATAGGTAGACTGGTTTAAATATGACCACAGATAGTGGCGTTGCATTATACCCCTAGTATCTAAACTGGTGAAAAAGTGTTATTACATTTTGTTAATAAAAAAGGTGATAGACATTTGTTCATTTTGAGGCAGAGGAAGCCAAATAGATTTCAATACTGGGTTCAGTTTCTGTGTATTTTGTCTGCAAGACTTATGGGTTATGTACATGTGAGTCAATGTATCTGTGTGTGTGACTAATTGTGACTATGTGTGAGCAAAAGATGGTTACGATGGCATGGTAAAACTCATTGGTGTTATATGACCCAGTTTCCATAGCATTAGAGGTTTGGTTAGTCTTCATAACTGTTCGTGAGTTAGGCAGTCCTACACTACGCAGGCCCCTTCGATACAAATGCATGTTTATATCACACACCAAATGTAGCACTCACTGACTCTCCAAGCCAAGACTTGGAGGTTTCTCTTTCTGCAAAGATATTTATTTTATTAGAAAATATTCAAACCAGATGATCAAAAACCTGAATTTTCTCTCTTGGTAAAGCCAAAGTAAATAGAGCTGTTAAAAGATTCCCAATGTATATCCCCCAAAGCCAAAGCCAGGAGCAGATGAAGGGGCAATGCTTTTCAGTCACTTTCCCACTAATGAAATTTGCATGTAGACTTTACATGAGCCCAAGGACGCCACTCTTGCTGTGCCTGGTTGGCCTAAGGGCAGTGGACCTAGCAGCTCATGATACAGCAGTTGTGCTGTGCCTTAGCATTGTGTTAATCTATATACAAACAAACCTCACATTAAAAAAATGTAAAACCCCAATTTAAGATAGAACGTGAGGCTTGAGTCTGATAATAAATAACAAACAGCTATACTTCTTGTGCCACATTCACACACACACACACACACACACACACACACACACACACACACACACACACACACACACACACACACACACACACACACACACACACACACACACACACACACACACACACACACACACACACACACACACACACACACACACAAACCCCTTAAGGCTGAAAGTAGATGCTAAGTGCTTGATTTAGGAGTAACTCTTGGTTTGATAGCCTATCCTAATTTTAAGACTTCTATTTTTTTAGTCTAAACATTTTCCAAAGAAGTTTAAAGCTCCTAAATTTGCAATAATTTAGTGGTAGTCTGGAGTACTTCTGACACTTAAGATGAAGACTTATCACAGCCAATTAAAGAAAAAAGAATGACACCAGCAATCCAGCTACTAAGTTTATGTGTTTGAAAGATTTAATGATAATGTACTAAAAAAAAAACCCTATAATGATTGTGAAGGTTTTAAAATGCTTATATAATTTTGTCAGGAATGCAGTCAGCTCACCTACGGAGAGAACCAATGCAATATTGCCATCAGTTTGATGACTCTGCTACTTGGTAAAAGCAGTTATGCAGCTCAGATAAATTGGGAAGAGTTGAACAGTAAATGCTATATATAGACTGTGCAGTATCCAACAATACGGTTTCTTCTAGAAGGTCACTTACTTCAAAGCCATTCTCATTTGTGCATACTGTATACTAATGAAGAATGCTGTTTAAATTGATACTCAGGTTATATGCAAAATCCATAAACTATTATCCTTTTAGTAATTCACAATGTTCCATGTGTATACACTGACAATTAGCTATTCATATATCTGACAAAGTAAGCATTTACATTTTGTTTTCCTGTAAAGAAATAATCAGTGCTTTAATTTTCATGCAGTATTTGTGACACTACTACACATAGCTTCCATATTTGTGGAATACTGAACTTTGACAAAAATACTGACCTTAACTGACTAAGGAGTGTGGTAACATTCACAAAACAAGCCTATTCTTTATATCTGACTGGCTAATTGAACTTCCTTACTTCCAATGTCAACAGACATCACAATCACTTGTTACTTTTTATGATGACTGTCAAACAGAGGCCTGTTTCACCAAGATGCAGTCATTGCGAAACATGGAACACTGCTGACCCGTTACATGCCAAGCCTCCAGACATTCCAAAGTGCAAAAAGCATTTCAATGATTTTTCCATTTTTCGTCTTTTATAGTTGACATCCAAAACAACTTCAGAAGTTTAGGGGAGGGGGGGAGCCAAAATTGTGGTCACTCATAAAACAGAATGTTGGTTCATTGCTGAATTTTCTTTAGTGTGTCCAAATATACTAAAGGTTATTTAAAGGGTCCCCTTGATTCTGATGAAAAGTGCTTCTAGTGTTGAGTTGTAACCTGGGTTAGAGTGTATATTTTATCCATTTCTTCACTTTTTGATTTTTTTATACTTGCCATCCAATTGGCTCATGTTGGTCGTTAAAAATACTGTCTTCTAAAAATCTAAAAATGCGCTTACATAAAAGGTAGCAGGTTGAATTTAAAAGAGGCTGCGAGATAAAGTTTCATGTCTGGAATTCAACCTGCACCAGAGCTCTAACTAATTTTTCACCCACCACTGTTGCAAATTCCTGAGGCCATTTTGGAAATTGTTTGGAAAACGTCTAACCTTTCAGGCCAAACATCTGGAATTTCAGCACAGTGTATTCAAAACTTTCTACACATTAAAATCTGTGGATTTACCTTAAACCCATTTACTGCTAAGCTACTTGCAGCTTCTTCTTCTTCTTCTTCTTCTTCTTCTTCTTCTTCTTCTTCTTCTTCTTCTTCTTCTTAACTAGCTATAACCTTTAACTCTGGAATGGAGAATAGTACCAGGCACATTTTACAAGTTTTACATGAATTAATTCTTGGAAGGGCGACAGAGTGCCCTGTTTTCACTCTGACTGTTTCGACCACCTTGTATCAACATTAGGCAGTGTGCCCACTTATGAAGCGACCTTGGCAATGTGCAGCTGGCACACAAAGCCTGGCTCTGCTGTCCTGTCTAGTATTATTCCTCTACAAGGTCTGGCAAGCCGGAGTAAATGATTATGGCGTTTAGCCATAACTACAGTGAAGCCCTCAACGGAAGGGCTCGTTGATAGGTCTTATTAAGTGCACACACATACACACCCGTCTTGTCCTCTGTGGTGCAATAACATTCATAATAAAAGCACTAAGCCCCAGACACATGGCCCCTCATTATACACATCTACACCCATAAAATCATAAAAGTACTTAAAGCACACACACACACACACACACACACACACACACACACACACACACACACACACACACACACACACACACACACACACCATCACTGATGGAAGCTTGACTGCCTGCACCCACTAATATTCCACTGGTAAATGTAGGTTAATGTAAAGAAAGAGGCTCACACACACATACATACATACACACATACGCACACTATGAAAGGCACTATTCAGAGCCTAGAGAGTCTGTTCTATAGCCAAACTGGCTCTGATGGCAATTGTGCACCACACAGCCAATCTTATTCACCCGCCTTATTCATGTCGCCTCTATGTAGATGTGCTGCTTGACAGGGGAATCCCCAAAAACATCTCACCCGAAAAGCCCCCATTTCTGTGCTCTCTTTTTTGTGGCTTTTCGCCAGTGATTACTGAAGCTTCATCTGGCTGTTTCTGACATTCATTTAATCACTTTTGTGTTTGTTTTTCTTTTTCTTCCCTTTATTTGCATTGTTTTTCCCCCTGATTGTGAAGAGCGGCTCCACATTTCTGCCCAGAAATTGGCCACATGGTTCTCACTTGCTGCAGCAGTAGCATTTGGGGGCAGTGAAAAAAGCCTGCTTAGCACTCTCCGGACATTAAATTAAAATTGAAAACTACCTGCATCTCATGTTGCATAATTTCTGGGTTACTATGTCATTTATCCTGAGGTACTAAACATAACTTTGCAGTATCTATGGAATTCAATGAATGATTTCATAGATCCAGCTGTGAACGCTTAGAATCCCCACCACATTTCTCAATCGTTTATACTCCAAATATTGTAGAAATAGATCACATGTTAATAAGAATAACCTTTGTTTTTCCATCTCTCTCTCTCTCTCTCGCTCTCTCTTTCTCTCTCTCTCTCGACATATACTACAACCTCACTACAATGGGGACCAGACAAATGTCCCCATAAGGTCCCCCTTCATCCAATACACATCCACACACACACACGCACACACAGATGTCCAGTATGCTCCATTTGTGAAATCTATTATCACTGACATCAACAATTCCTTGGCGCGAGTCGTAGCCTTTCAGTCACCTAAAATAAACACGTAGGCATGTGCACAGACACATACATGCCTATACACACACACATACTTAAAACAGAGTGTGTTTACAATCCAACATGCTAGGCCTCAATTCACACACCCGGCCACACATGCACAGACAAACACACACTCGCTGGCACCACTTAAACACGTTATGCCTGGCCACCATGACACATGCTGTGCTGACATGCGTCACGACCGCACTGCAAGAAAAAAGAGGCAAATTCCACTACTGCTTTTTCCTCCCTTGACGCAGTTGAAAAATAACAGGGAAAAGAATGCTGGATTCAGCGTCCCTCTGCAGTACATGCCAGAGTCATGCTTCTGGAACAGACAGAGAGTGTGTGTGTGGGGGTGGACAGAGCGTGTGAGAGCTGGGCAAGAGCTGAGATCTCACATACACTGAATCTTTCTCAAAAATGGACACGTGCATACACAGACAGACATATATCCTGTACTGCTGGCTCGTCAGTCTTTTGCTCACACACACACACACACACACACACACACACACACACACACACACACACACACACACATACACACACACACACACAGACACACACACACACACACACACACACACACACACACACACACACACACAGGCAGCGCATTCATTTTAACACTGTCGCTGTTGAAGGTCAACAGCAACTGGATAATGTATTGAGTTAACTATAGCCTCTGGACGATGGCTCCTCTGGCTCACTTTGAAGTTGAAATATACTTTTTGTTTCTTGTTTAGTGGCAGCGACACTGGCAGAGGGCGTAGTCTCATGTTAAAAGCACTGCTTTGTCCTTCGTTTTGTGGGAAATGTGTTGCTGGCCAGAACGAAACGCGCCTATTACTTGCCACCTTTTGAATGTTTCCCACCAAACACTTTCCACATCCCTCACGTCACACAAATGAGGCCTAGAGGTGACCATTTTTATCAGTGGGAATGAACACATTTTACATTGGCACAAATCAGTGAGTTAATTCCTGCCACAGATTGTACAGGCCAAGAGCTTGTTACTGAAAGATTTGAGATTACATCCTAAAAGTCAAGCCTCATCACCTGTGAGGGATTTGTCATTCGGTTTAGTTTACTGTGGAAAGAACGGAAAGTTTGGAAAAAGTTCTTTCCACTCATTACTCCTCCACCCCTTAGGCCTTTTGTGGACGTTGCCACAGTCACTCTTGCATGTGCATGCACAGTCTAGTTGTATAAAACAGTCTTTTAATCACTCTTTTTTTTGCCATACTGTTTTAACTTAACTTGATTTTTTAATTACTGGACCTAGATGATCCACTGGGTAAGTGAGGTTTATTGCAGAGACAGCTACAATTGAATATGCTTAGTAAGTTTTCCACTAAAATGCTATTACTTTTAGTACATCTTTTTGTTTTGTTGTCCTTTACTTGTTCTAGGAGGATGAGTTTATGGATTGGTGGAGTAAGTTCTATGCTTCGACAGGAGAGAGGGAAAAGTGTGGGAGCTATCTGGAGAAAGGCCTCGACACTCTACAGGTAAAGCAAAAAAAAATCTTTACCAATTTCCACCCACTAACTGAGTCTCCCCTATGGCATGACAGATATCAGCTTTGGAGGGTGAATGCTAATATGTGGTTCTTCCAAAATTCTTCAAGCCATGCAATGTCACAGATCTCCTGAACTTCAGTATACATGAGCGAACAGACACATGTGTGTAGCATCACTCTGACTACAGGTGACAGAAGGCCACTCCTTCAATCTAGAATGTGCACTGCATATCAGATGGCACACTTCACATTCTCCTAGTGTGACTATCATTTACACACTGGTAAATTCATTGAAATGTTTGTGATATCTGGATTATATATACATAATACACTAATCAAATGTTTTCTGATTAGTGCAAATATTACTGTTTGATTTGAGATGTCATGCCCCCACAAAAATCAGGCACTCCATACACGTACATAGTGTATAGTATAAGGTGTAGTATATTGTGCAGATGTCATTTGAGAGCATTTTGGACCACTGGTGTTGGTATTTTAACTCACAACTTCACGACAATGAGGAGAACACTTGGTGGCACTGCTCAGGAACAATAGATTAATTTCAATGCAGAGGCAAAGTATAGGCAAAGTATACATCATCATTAAAAGGCCTATAATATTAAATCACTATAACAGATTACTCAACTGAAATCAGATCAGTTTCATGCACCGCCAAGCAAAACCAAACAAAACACACAAAAAGTGCAATGGGAACATTGTCTGATGGCACAGAATCATAAGTTTGTAGTATGATTACAAAAGTTTGCTGAGCCATTGGGGACAGCACGTGCCGTCTTTCAAGTGTACACTTCCCTCTAGTCCACTCCAGCCCACTTCCCACGAGCCTGTCTGTTTAAAAAGCAGCCCTCGGCTGACAACTTTTCCGATAAATTCATGTCGGGGATGCCGCAGGGGGATAACTGAGAGCAGACAGGGGCTCAGCTACTGACATCATTAATTCATTCCCACTTGATCCACACCACTTTCTCCCCACCGCCACAATCTCTCTCCTAGCCAAGCTTTCCATCCTTTCCAGTCCCATGAGCATATTCTGACAGTCTTCCAGTCATCCTTTGTTTCTCAGGGCTTACCTTGCTCATGTGTGGAAAGTTTGGCAAAAAAAGCGAGACTGGGCTTTGCTTCTAAGCAGGGAGGAGTCACACTGACACTGACTCTCACTCAAAACTGCTGTGATCAGCTGTTATTTTGAACGAATGGTGCCTCAGGGAGAGAGAGCGAGACGGAGAAGGAGAGAGATTTTGTGTGATGCGTGCAATCGCACATTGGTTGGGGAGATGAGGCCAGAACACAGAGTGAATCATTTGGAACAACAAAGACTATTTATGGATATTCACTCTTGCTCTCATCAATAAATTGTCTCCTGGGTGGCCTTTTCAATGCCTTTTTAGGTAGCTGAATTATGTGGTGCATAGATACAGTATTACAGCAGTGCGTATTTTCCCTTCAGCGCATCAGTCATTTATGCTATTTTTAAATGTCCTTGTAAAAAGAAAATTCCTTAATACCTTTACACTTATTATTATAACCACATTTAAGGTTGTTTCATGCAGTTGAAACTTTAGATCCAAGGTCCATGACTTAAAAGACATCTTGGCAATAAATACAATAACGTGTGGTATATTCATCCATTGAAGCATAACCGTTATGTAACTGTATTTACAACGCTTTCCATGACTGATATCTCTGTTTATAACCACTCTCTCTATGTTTGTGAACGTTTGTATTCAGCTAGGTCTATTTGAATGCCTCATACTATTAAGTCAAGCCAACTAGACTTGTGGTAAAATCATGAAGATGTTTTTCATTTTCTTCACAGTTCAGACCACTTCAGGACCTTCAACACAAGTCAAAAATCGTCTCTCTACAAGGCATCTCGCTCTCTCCTTCTCACTCACTCAATGTTATTCCCTCTGCAGGTGTACGACACTGAACTGGAAAAAGTTGACGGCTTTGAGCGGCTTACAGATTTCTGTCAGACATTCAAGCTTTTCCGTGGACGCACTCAGGAGAGTGAGAGTGATGATCCCTCCATTGTTGGAGAGTTCAAGGTGAAATCTCTAAAATCCCATATAGGACACTGAAGCTTGTCATGCAACAACATGATAATCACTAAAATGCTAGAATTGGTTTTGCTTGTATCCTTGCCTGCATTTAGGGTAAAAAAACAAAACAAAAAAAACCCTACATGCAGAGCCATATGTGTAATGTGAGGGATGTTGAGGCTTCCTAACAGACCTCAGAGAGTGACTGGGGATTTTTTTTTTCAATTGGCCACATATCCATCTCTTCAAAGTAGAACATTCAATCTGGAAAGTGATAAAGTGATTGCTACATTGCAAATCATATGTGTAATAACTGTGTTTTCATATGTAGAATTTGCTTTCGTCTGACCTCTCTTATCTTGCTATACAGGGCATGTTTAAGATCTATCATTTACCAGAGGACCCATCTGTCCCTTCACCCCCCCGTCAGTTCTGTCTCCTTCCCCCTAACAGCATAGAGGAGTGTTTAGTACGGGTGTATATTATTCAGGCTTATGGCCTGCAGCCCAAAGACCCCAATGGCAAGGTGGGTGCTACACTGTCACTGGCATCATCATAATACATGTACCCATTATGATTACAGCATTTAATTTGAAGTGTGCCTACATTCAGCAATCATAACACATCCATAAGCATTTAATAAAACTTTTATAAAACAGGGCCACACTGTCACACAATGCCACACTGGGCGGCATGCACCACTTGGATTTGACTCTTGTGGTGCTGCACGCAATGTTCACTTAATTTCAAATTTGCCTCAGTTTATGCTGACCTTATTAAAGCACAGCCAATCAGATGAGCCCTTATATTTAGACTTAAAGATGTGACTCACTAGTTACAAAGTCTCTGTCAATTTTTGTGATTAGGAATCCTCTTGAGGAGGATATCAAATTTGTTTTTGTCCAACCTAAAATAGCCCTGGAATTTTTTATCATGGCTGGATTTAGAAACATTCATAATGGGCTAGCTTTGCGAATAGTCTATTTTTTGTTTAAACCATCTTGAGGACACAGCACCGCTTCAAACTAGCACAAATCCCAGAACATCTGTAGGCACCCTTACAGTTAAAGTATAAACACTTTAAATGTTCCCATTTTTCTTTTCTTTTCTTTTTTACAGTTCAGTTCATTTTACAGTTCAAGATAATACAGAAGTCAAAATGTAGATAGAGACATATATCTCTCTACTAGACCTCTCACAGAAAAAGTGCGACTTGTCATGTTACCAACACAAGCACAAAGTGCAAAATCCCCTCTCACGAAGACTTTGCTATGGTGGAAAACTTACCTCTGACTGTTACAAAGGCTTAGATTATGTGGAACATAAGTCCCAGTGAATTAGTTGTTACTATAGAAACAATAATGTACAGTATTAGAAGGAATGCAAACTTGTGATGTGAATTACTGCTGGAACTATTGCCAGATGCTACAGCTCTGCGGTATAAATGCAAAATTAATAACGATTTTAGCATTATAATAACCCATTGCTCTGACCTCTGGCCTTCTCAAACAAGTGAAATTGTTTAGGAATTGTCCTATATGAAGTATTAAAAGACACTTCTCAAAATGTAAGGTGACAGGTGAACACATTAAGACAACAAGATGCCTTAAAGCCTCATGAATGTGCTGTGCATAAATACAGGCTAATTAATTTACAAGAAAATTATAACAATCTTAAAAGTAATGTCAATGTCATGTGTTGATATAAACTTTCATAAATCCTCCAGCATTGTTTTCTGAAAGTTGTATGCAATGCTTATGAATGTGTTATGAAGGCACTTAAAATAAAGGCCAGGGCAAATTGGCTGATATTGTATGATTTAGAATTGTTTTATGATTTTTTTTTTTCAACAAGACTTGTATGTGATTAGACAGCTGTGCACTAATTCATTAATGTTCAACTAATATTAGAGAACCAGTACTAGCAGTGTGCTGCAAAACTTTTTTTTTCCTGTAAAAAAAAGAAAAAAAAACAGCAGCAGATTTGACATTTATTTACTGTAAAATTATTAGTGTAATATGGTACTGTTAATGAAAAAATAACATTTTGCTTTTAACTTTTTAACTTTCAAATTATTTTACAGTGAACTGATGTATTTTCTTAAATACACCATGTAGCTTTATTTATTTATTTATTTATTTTTTAATTACACAGATTATATTTTTATTAATAAAAAATTTTTATTAACAAAGAATGCTGTGTACTAATACAGACCCTACTGGTTGTGTCCAAATCACAGACCCCCAAACCATCAGAAAATGTGCTAAACAGGGATAAATAGCTGCCTTTGCAGTAATGTTAACTAAAAGTTGTGACAAAACTCATACAGTTCTTAGAACATTTTGCTCTTTATTTTATTTTAGTCAGTAAGTCAGTTGTCAGTAGGTAAGTACTTACAATAATCATCAGGGCCCAGTAAAATAATTTGGTGCATCTGCAATTAGAGAGAAAAGTCATAGCTCAACCTAAACCCCACTGAAGTGTCTCTGTTTAAAATTATATATAAAACACTAAAAAACACTAAACAGTTAAATTAATACCTATAAAAAGGCATGTATTTTGGACCTCTAGTAAATTTCTGTAAACTTCCAGTCAACTGGAAATGTTATGAATCAACCTGGAATTGGACGTGTGTCTATATTGTCTCAACACACTGTGAAGAGGATGTTTCGAGTGGCCAAAAAGTCTCCAAGGATCACAGCTGGAGAATTGCAGAAGTTAGTTGCATCTTGGGGTCAGAAAGTCTCCAAAACTACAATCCGAAGTCACCTACATCACCACAAGCTGTTTGGAAGAGTTTCAAGAAAAAAGCCTCTACTCTCATCCAAAAACAAACTCAAGTGTCTTCAGTTCGCCAGACACTACTGGAACTTCAAATGGGATCGGGTTCTATGGTCAGATGAAACCAAAATAGAGCTTTTTGGCAATAAACACCAGAGGTGGTTTTGGTGCACACAGAGAGGTAGCCATATGGAAAAGTACCTCATGCCCACGGTTAAATATGATGGAGGCTCTTTAATGTTTTGGGGCTGTTTTTCTGCAAGAGGACCTGGACATTTTGTTAGGATACATGACATCATGGACTCTATCAAATATCAACAGATATTAAATGAAAACCTGACTGCCTCTGTCAGAAAGCTTCAAATGGGCTGTGGTTGGATCTTCCAGCAGGACAATGATCCAAAACATACATCAAAATCAACACAAAAATGGTTTACTGACCACAAAATCAAGGTCCTGCCATGGCCATCCCAGTCCCCTGACTTGAAACCCATAGAAAACCCATGGGGTGAACTGAAGATGAGAGTCCACCAGCGTGGACCTTGGAATTTGAAGGATTGATTCTTTATGGAGGAATGGTCTCAGATCCCTTGCCATGTATTCTCCAACCTCATCAGGCATTATAGGAGAAGACTCAGAGCTGCTATCTTGGCAAAGGGAGCTAGCACAAAGTATTGACTAAAAGGGTGCCAATAATTCGTGCACACCTATATTTAACAAAGATTTTTTATTTTTTTTGATAAACCTGTGTTTTGTTTGCAATTGTTTGATATCCATGAGAGCAGAGTATTTTACAGCAAAGTTTTACAGTGTATATAGATGTTACTGTATGAATCTATAAAGCCAGCACTTCCTTACCAGCTATAGGCATGAACAGTGTACTGTCTCCACTGACCTGGCCACAGATGGTCTCTCCTGTGAGTCATTAGCTATGAACACACTCTGATGATGTTTTGTCATTACCTACTCAGGTCAAGAGTTATGATATGGAACATTTCACACACGCACTAGCCTCCTCTACAATTATCGTTGCGGTTGGATGATTTTTCCACACTACTAGTGAGAGAGGGGTTGTTTTGAGTCAAGAGAGGTTTTGCTGCTGTATGTGCTGGGCATTGATGGATATGCTGTGGAATGTGTGTGTGTGTGTGTGTGTGTGTGTGTGTGTGTGTGTGTGTGTGTGTGTGTGTGTGTGTGTGTGTGTGTGTGTGTGTGTGTTACTGTCACTCTCTCTCACTCTTTCTCTCTACACACAGTGTGACCCATACATCAAGATCACATTAGGGAAGAAATCGGTAAACGATCATGAGAACTACATACCCTGCACCTTGGACCCAGTTTTTGGAAAGTAAGTGACTCTCTCTCTCTCTCTCTCTCTCTCTCTCTCTCTCTCTCTCTCTCTCTCTCTCTCTCTCTTTCGCACTCATCATGCAAATGCAGGCAAACTATTTGACTCTATGTGTTATATCAGATGGGGCATTATAAGTGCACCAGTAGGGGTCGCTATACTCTTAGCAATGGTCACATCACTATTTCTATAAAACCCGAGTCACCACACTTAGTTAAAGTTCATATTGATGCAAACCAGATAGCGGCACGATGTGGTGACATTCTTAAATTCAATATAATCTGATTAGAGCATGAATGGAGAATTTATTAAGCCCTCATTTTTATGAAGAACGGTGAGTCAGACAGCACAGTGTGTCATGAGTCAGAGAGTCTGGAGTCACGGTGTACGATTAACACCGTTTACCTTTTTCCTTTTTTTTCCTCTCAGGATGTATGAACTGACATGCTCATTGCCCCTGGATAAAGATCTAAGGATCATGCTGTATGATTATGACATGCTGTCTAAAGATGAAAAGATTGGTGAGACGGTCATTGACCTGGAGAACCGTTTCCTGTCACGTTACAGTGCCTGCTGTGGTCTTCCCCAGTCCTACTGTGTGTAAGGAGCGCACACACACACACACACACACACACACACACACACACACACACACACACACACACACTCACACACACACACACTTTTATATTGTTATCCTTATGAGTACCTTCCACTGACATGATTATTCATGCAGTTAATTAATACTATGTTACTATGTTACACCTAAACCCTTACCTTAACCTTAAGGAAACCATTTGGTTCTTTTAGTTATAGTTAAAAAAAAGCGACAGTTTTTGTTTCCTTGTGGGGACCAGCCAAATGTCCCACAAGGTCAATAAAAAAAAAAAAAAAGATATTCCTATTCTTGTTGAGACATTTGGTCTCTACCATCCCACATACCTCTGAGCAAAAAATAAGTAGTATTTTTACTCTTTACCATTAACCTGTGTTATTTCTGCAAGTGTAACAGTGTTCATAATTTGCAATGTTAATAAAACCATCTTTGCCACTCCAACAATGTTGTATTTGTGTACCTTTTGGTACACGGATATCTATGAATGTAATGTACCTATCCCTGACACTCACACAGGGCTGGAGTGAACCAGTGGAGAGATCAGATGAAACCCACCCAGCTGCTTCATCGTCTCTGCCAGAGGAGAAACTACAAACTGCCTGTCTACAAGCACGACAGAGTGATTTTTAGAGGCCATGAGTACACCACTGCAGACCTTGGTCAGTCATACTTGTACACACATACGCACTTATGTGGACTTTACCAATCTGAATTTATCATTTGTTATAATGTGTTCAGCTCATATTACAGTGTCTGTACAGTGTACTGTATGCGTGTATAAAGTAGATGTTATTTATCGTAGACATAGACAGGAGGAATAAGAAATAAAAGTGGAAGTCTTTTCTTTGGAGCTGCTGAGTGCATTAGTCATAAGTAAGAGCTAATCAAAGCAATGGTCCAACTCCATCATATCTTCCATCATTAAAGAAAAGTGTGTTTGGCTGCGGTTGTATGAAAACACTGACAAAAGAGAATGTATGCATACGTCATGGCATGTTCCAGGCATCATATCTGTGTGTGTCTGGGATCGCAGGGAAGATAGGGAGGCATTTTCCTGCTTGGGTGCTATCAGCAGAAAAAAATGCCTTGTTCCTTGGTGAAGAAAAACACTGTGATATACAAAACCTGTGTAAATGTACAACATCAGTGGCATGGATATTTTTCAACAGAATATATATCATTCCTCCCATAGTGATCCCACATCCCTCATTGCTGAAATGCGCCTGAGAGAAGTTTGAAATGATTTCAATACTATCTCCTACTACAGTATGTCCCAACCTTTCTCATTTCTTAAACTACAAACACGATAACCAACAAATAAAGCCAAGCTAAGGGTTTCTCCCTTTCCTTTACTACTGAGGTGAGGCACACAGTGAGGGAGACTGTGGGCTCCAGCAGCCATCTTTCCAAGGTCAGCTCCAGATTTACAGTGCGCTAGTGCACTAGTCCGACCCAGCCAAGGTCAACACTGCGGTGGGCTTCTCCAGATCTCTCCATCCTCTGGCTCCTGTCTCACCACCAAGGAATACTACCTCGCTTTGTTTCCCCCCACGTAACCATAGCAACCTGCGCTAAATCGATTGTCAGGTGGCTTTTTTGGGCTTCCAGCTTCTTCATGGTCGACTGTGTTCCTCCAATCCTCTCGTGTTTCTATCCTCTCCACACCCTGACCATGTTTCCCTCAGGGATGTGACACAGAGTATGAGCCCATAAACTCAACAGAGTAGAATGCTTTTTCCCCCCCCTCTCTCTCTGTCTTACTCTCTCTGTCTTGGAAGAGGAAAAATCTTCTCTTAGATCAATACCAAAATCATTGGGTCATCCAGAGAACTGAGAAGGATAAACTCTTCAGACCATAGAAATGGAATGCTTCATGAATTTACTTTACAGTCCCACTTTTTCCCCCCCTTTTCCCAACATCTCATTGATGACTTTATAAAGACGTGTTTCAATTGCCCACTTCAGCTCAAATATGAGGCTCAAGTCCTGTTTTTTTTTTTTTTTTTTTTTTTTTTTTTTTACACAAAACCAATATTGCGGTGAATATTGTGCTTACTGCACATCACTTTTACAGTATTAGGTTAAAACAAAAAAAGAAAAAGAAAAAGACATTTGGCTGAAGCTATTTCCTGGTATGCTGAACAAATACACATAGTGAACATTCCGGAAATCACTTACATGCATGCGTTCGTTACACATACACACCATAATATTGATGCAATGATGATGGATCTGTCTGTCACTCTATTTCTTCAGTAGTTGAGGCAAAGCCAGCAAACCCTCACCTCGGGCCACTGGAGGAGCGGCTGGCTCTGCTGGTGCTGAGGAGACAAGGCCTTGTGCCCGAACATGTGGAGACCAGGCCTCTATACAGCCCCCTGCAGCCTGACATAGAACAGGTAACACTCATTCTGTTTTCTTTGTAAAACATTCAAAGAGCTGCAAATGCAGCAGTAATCTGAGTGTAATAGTTCAAAATCTTGGAATTCTAAGGGTCCATGTGGAATTATATGAGTCTATTTTTGGGCAGAAATGACTAAATAAATGTGAGACGTTTTACATCTAAGTTTGCTTGAAGTATCAAAAAAATATGTAAAGTTATATCTGATTTGACCTTATTGTGGATCAAAACTCATTGGCTAATATATTTAAAAAATAGAATTTGTCAGATGGAGCCTCCTAATTCCAAGGTCCTGTATAGCATACTGTAATACAGTACAAAATTTTATATGTACCTCTCATATTGGAATGTTGTGTATTTGTATATCATCATCTGACTGGCACTTTTTTTATACTTGTATTCAGGGACGGTTACAGTTGTGGGTGGATCTTTTCCCTAAATTCATGGGCCCTCCAGGACCACCTTTCAACATCACTCCACGGAAAGCGAAGAAGTAGGATTTATGAGCCAAACTTTCACATTTTACAGTACAAAATCTATTTTTGTCTATTTCCAGGAGTCCAATTTTTTTGCACTGTTCTCTTGTACAGGTTCTTTCTGCGCTGCATCATATGGAACACGAGTGATGTGATACTCGATGATCTCAGTGTTACAGGCGAGAGGATGAGTGACATTTATGTGAAAGGGTACGTCCATCCTGATGTTCTAATGAGATTGTTAAGTCTGTGGAGATGTGTGATTTTGCTTGGTATTGTTTCCTATGTCACACATTTTCTTGTTTGTTTGTTGCCAGTGTGACTAATAGTAGCAGTAAGATGCTAAAGAGAGTAATCTGCAGAAACAAACACAGTTGCAGGGCAACAAGAGCTGATCTGTCAAACCTTATGACATTGTCTTTTTCAATTCATGTGGCATAACTGTGGATTTTGTTTATCGCTTGCAGATGGATGCATGGACATGAGGGGAACAAGCAGAAGACGGACGTACATTATCGCTCACTGGGTGGCGAGGGTAACTTTAACTGGAGGTTCCTCTTTCCCTTCCATTACTTACCTGCTGAACAACTCTGTACTGTTGACAAAAAGGTGAGGTTCAAAGACACCCCTGTCTGTCTAGAGGTGAAAATATACTGTAGACCAAGCACAAAGCAAGCACATATCAAGCCATTATTATTTCTTGCAGTACCTTTGGTACAAGATTGTCATTGTCAATTGGCCAACATGATACAGGCAAAATAATTTTACATCAACCGCCCCAACTGGTGTCAGCTGTCTGATTGAGTGTAGAACTGAAAGCTAATCTCCAGGCCTGATCAATTCATTCAGCTTCAGTGAGGCTCTCTGGGCAAATCCACAAGCCCTAAGTGATCTTTAAAGCTGCCACAGAAAGCCTTTACGTGATGGAAATCCTCGGCGCAGACAAATACAAGAGAACAAATGGTCTCAGACTCCAGAAATTGGCTGGCTGCTCCCTTCATACTGTAATAAGGTACAAGAAATTTCGTCAAAGCATGTCTGCCCCTCATCTCAGCCAAACCTGGTTCAGGGAAAACAGCTGTGATTGACAGGGCACTTAGAGTGAGGTTTTGGCAAGCAAGAGATCAGTTATGGTAAGATTTAAGATAGCGGTTGCACCCATTACACCCAGAGTGGGCAATTATGTCAGCTGTCAGTAGATAGATCTAGATAGATAGTTTTCTGGAGTATGCTCCAATTGAAGTGATACATTACAAAAGTCATTTGTGTGCATTAAAAGGAGAGTGATAGATTAGGTGTGAGAGTTTGTTTTGATTGGCCGTTGCATGGTTGTCAGGCGGACAGACAGGGCTTGTTTACGGGTGCAGGGCGTAACTTCATTATCCCTACAGTGCTGCTGCTCACATCAACCACTGCTACTGCACGCCGTCTGTGCTGTCACACGGATGGCATCCTGTCTGGCGGCTGGGTGCAGAAGTGGGGTTGTAGTGACACTCTCTCTGAGCGAGCTTGTCATGCTATTCTCTCTCTCCTGCTCTCACTCTTGTTTTGACTCTCACTCACTGTCTAATTCTCTTCCTCTCACGTTCTCTCCATCATTTTCTCACTTGGTCTTTCTGATTCACTCTCAAGGTCTATCTGTTTACATCTGCCTCTCATTGGTCTCTTCACTTACACTATTTTCTGTCTCACTATACTATAGATTTCAGAAACTGAAATTAAAGACACATTTATCCCCATGATTGGGCTTTCAGTACATGTATACCGTTAATCTGATATCTTCAACTTTTTCTGTACTTGTGACCAAACATAAGATAAAAAGCTTCCCTGTGTGTTTGGATTAAAAACCAATGAGAAGAAAAAAAGCATTATGTACAGTGTCTAAAAAAATCTCCCATAAAATCTCCCAAATAAACATTTACCAGTAAAGTGATTCAAGAGCTGAGTAACTAGCTGACAAGTAATTCATAACGTTGTGGTTAAACAGTTTTACTTATATTTTAGGTCAAAATAAAGATGACAAAGTAATTCAGTTTATGCCACAAAACATTTACTAATATTTGAAATAAAGAGTACTGATTTGTATGCACAGTTATGTATGATTTACAAAGACTAATTGTGTGAATGACATGACTTGCAAAGTAGGGGGAGGAGCCAATATGTAAATGAGTCTTTTGCATATGCTCAGTGTTCAAGATAGCTGATAGTTTTAAAGCGATTGCCCAGAAGAGTGAACTAAATCTTCCATTACATACGCATTATTGCATGCCACGTAAAATGGATGAGATATAATGAAAACTTGTTCAAACTATCAAAAATGGTGAAGGCCTGAGTGTGCATTATGTTAATACATTATATATGAAAGAATACCTTTTTAAAGGCTCTCTGAATACTGTTGGCAGTATAAATATAAAACCAATGATTCAATGGTAATATTAAGTCAGAGAAACTTTTAGATTATTTTCAGATTCTGAGTCATAAATTAAAAATGGTCTTCCAAAGGCAGGAGAAAATGGCGGGTTTCGATAAATTCCATACTTGCTCTTTGGATGTATTTATTTCCACATGCGATAGCTCATTGCTAAGTCACGTTCAGGCTCAGTGGATCACTGTGCAAGTGTTTTATTAATTGATTACCATAAACATTGACTATATTTTGGTAGAAAGGTGTCTCAAAATTATTGGCTTACATTTATTAAGGCAAACGTGCCATTTTGCTCATGTAAAAGATGCAATCCGTCATAGGTGATTAAGCTTGCACGTTAGTAGATCAGGACTTTTGTTTGGTTTCACAGGTGTGCCTTTATTATCACAAGTGACAAAATGATCAAGAGTTCATGTTAAGATAATAGCGAAATCATCAAAGTAATATCAGATCAAAAGTGCTTCTCTTGCTGAATGTGATATAAATTATCTCTAATAATTTTGCCCACTCTTTGTCTTTATAACTACCTCCAAACACTTTCACGGCTTTTTCAGATCAGGTCTGGAGACTGAGTGGTTCATTTTCTGTTGGGTTTGTATGGGATTAGATTTGTGCCAAAAGTATTGAACGTAACTCAAGAAATGAACAAAAATAAACAATGAGAAAGAAAAAAAAAAACCCATTCTGAAACTGAAAATAGTGAACTCAGTGGCAAAAATGTAACATTGTCTTCAAATAAACATCATTCTTTCTTAACAGTTTTCTAAGCTTCCTTTTCGCTAATCACGGTTTATCAATAAACTGCCAGAGTTTTCGTTTACGCTTTCAAAATTTTCGTTTACATTTGCCATTCTGACACAAACCTCACGTGTGGGCGGGGTTTAACAGTGCTTTACTCTCATTGGCTAGTGAGATTTGGCTTGACAGCTCTCTGACCAGGAAGACTGCTCTTTATGTGTTTCATGACTAGCCGCTCGAAGCACTTTATGATGATAGGTGTGAGTGCAACAGGCCGGTAGTCATTCAGGCAGGACACAGATGATTCCTTCGGCACAGGGATGATTGTGGTCGTCTTGAAGCACACCGGGATGACTGCTTGGCTCAGGGAAATGTTGAAGATGTCTGTGAGGACATCTGCAAGCTGCTCAGCACGTTCCCTGAGCACCTGGCCAGGTATGCTGTCAGGACCTGCACATTTCTGTGGGTTGACTCTGGACAGAGTTTTCCTGACGTCTACTGCAGAAGGACGAAGTACTTGGTTAGTGGGAGTTGGGGTGGTCTTCCTTGCTGGCATTTTGTTCTGTGCTTCGAACCGTGTGTAGAAATCATTCAGTGCATCTGAGAGCGATGCATCACCACCACAGACAGGTGGTGTAGCTTTGTAGTCTGTGATGGCCTGAATTCCTTGCCACATACGCCTTGTGTCCTTGGTGTTTATGAAGTGACTGTGGATTCTTTCTGCGTAGTTGTAGCCAGTCACTGATGCTGTGGATTCCTCCAAGTCTGTGCTGTTGTGGTACGTAGCAGCCTCTCTGAGCATATTCCAGTCTGTATGCTCAAAACAGTCCTGAAGTGCTGAGATGGCTCCCTCAGACCAGGTTCTCACCTGTTTCAGAACCGGTTTGGCACGTTTCAGAAGTGGTCTGTATGCTGGGATTAGCATAACAGAGATGTGGTCCAAGTGGGGGCGGGGTGCAGCCTTGTAAACACCGTGAATGTTGGTGTAAACAAGGTCCAAAGTATTTGTACCACGGGTTGCAAAATCAACGTGCTGGTGGAATTTTGGCCCGTAGAGTTCACTTAGCGTTTCCTTAGTGTTAGCGCCAGGTGGAATGTACACTGTGACAATGAGCACGGTGGTAAACTCTCTGGGTAGGTAATATGGTCGGCATTTCACAGTCATAAACTCCACCACCGATGAACAGTAGATTGAAACCACAACGGAATTCCAGCACCATTCGTTGTTTATGTAAACACACAGACCACCACTGTGAGTCTTACCGGACAGTGCTGCTATCCTGTCGGTGCGATGTGTGGTTAGCCCGGCTAGCTGAATGGCTGCATCTGGAATGCTGTCGTTGAGCCATGTTGCTGATTTCAAGCTGGGTAGTTAGCTGTAGTTTGAGTAAGTCTAGTTTATTGTCAAGAGAGCGAACATTGGAAAGGAGAATGGATGGTAGAGCCGGATGGCTTGGGTTAGCCTTTATCCTAGCATGGATGCCGGCTCGCTTTCTGCATTTCCACTGCCTCGCACACCGTTTCTGGCGCCCTCTCTTCCGGCCACCGGCATCAGGCAATACCGCGGTCCCAGGGCCTGGTTCGCGTAGTAACCCGAGGTCATGCAGCTCATCTCGCAGGCCATCGTTTATTCCTCCTGAGCTGTGTTCTCCAATGTTCAGCAGAATTTGGCAGACATGTACACCAGTGCTTCCGATGTACATCTGTTTAAAATGTTTCCAAATTGGTGTAGGTTACACGTAACATGCACCATATTAGTGGACCCAAAGTGGCCGCTGTGTGCTACCCTGCCGCCGTCTTGGATCTTTCTTGTTGTATATTTTTGTTCGTTTCTTGAAAAGTTACATCCAATACTTTTGGCACAAATCTAATCCCATAGTTTTGCCTTATATTTTGAATTGTTTTAATGAAATGAAAATGAAATGATGCAGCATTTAAAAAAAAAAAAATGATGCACTGTATTTTGTGTTTACTCAGGTTGCCTTTGTTTTATCTTAGATTTTATATTCATTTCTGAAACAATTTAGTATGAAATATACACAAAAACAGAAGAAATACTTTTTTCACAGCACTGTAGATTCATTTTTAGATTTCTATTATTCGATTACTTAAGTGCATGTAAACACATTGATTACTGTTAATTTTTTTTAATCATTTTAAGCATTATTCATACATATTTTATATATGCAAAAATTCTCTCTGTGTCTGCAGGAGCACTTCTGGAGTCTGGATAAGGCTGAAATGAAGGTTCCTCCTAAACTCACCATTCAGATTTGGGACAATGACAAGTTCTCCTTTGATGATTACCTTGGTACGAACACACAAAGGGCAAAAAATCTTAGAGTCTCAGTCAGACCTCCAACTCAGTGAGTTCAGTGGTGTTAACCTTCCCAAAACCACAGAACTGTTCAGCTGCACCATTTCTCAGCCTTGACATGACAGCAGAACAAGAAGCAAAACACTGCGTGAAATAGGACCACGCTGATAGAATCCTTATGTTTAAGTGTACTGTATGTGCAAGTGTGTCTTGCTGGGCATGTGTGTCTGTGTACGTGTGTGTATATTTCGTAATTAGTTTGTTGCGTATGTTAGGCCTCAGTTTGAACCTCTGTAACTTGTCCCTGAGGCTACACCACACACAGTGGACCCCTACACAAATACATCATTCATATTCACGTCCACTGTTATTATTGCATTTATTAAACTTATTTCCAGCATATCAGCACATTCAGGGGAAAATAAGAGTTATGGTCTTAGGAACATGGCTCCCAAAAGCATGCTGTACACTGAATTATGGAGTATGTACGTATATGTTTAAACAATATATCATACAGCCACAGTGTTAAATTTACATCTTTGCAGACTGTGACAAATTGTCCACTTTAGGGTGGCAAAGTATAAAACTGCCAAAAAAAAAAACCCCTCTCAAAAGGGAATGATTAAAAAAAAAAAAAAGAAAGAAAATAAGCACAAAAACAGCATCTCTTTCTCTTTGTCTTTGTCTCTCTCAGGTTGTTTGGAAATGGATCTGAACCACATGCTGAAGCCAGCAAAGTCTCCTGAGAAATGTGGTCTGGAGCTGCTTTCTCAGCCCCAGGACAAGCTGGTGTCTCTGTTTGAACAAAAGACAGTCAAGGGCTGGTGGCCTTGTGTGTGTGACAGACAGGGAGAGAAGGTCTTAGCTGTGAGTGACATCTAACACACACAAACATCTTGTAGCAATACACAGAATATGCACATGTACAGTGTTTGTTGTGTATGACAAATTACCATGAACAAGACATCTGACATGTTTGCCTTTGAACAATGGAAAACCTGTTTACTCAAAACTCACTGATAATGCATGTCTAAGGGCAGTTGTTGGGGTGTCAGTAAACATTTATCTTCATTCATTCACTCATCTTTAGTAACTACTTCATGCTGATCAGGGTTTCTGTGAATTATAAGCCACACAGACAGCAACCTGAGCTCAGAATTGAACCAGATCTACCATCTGCTCCACAGTGCCTGAAATATATTTATCTGAAATTTCATGAATTCTTGAGTCTAAATTATTTGTCAATTCTTCTGATATCTCTATACAGCTTTGATAAGACTCTATTTAATTTACTTTTTAATACCAGGTAATGTGGTGAGTGAATAGAGACAGGATGCATATGTGTACACTCAGTGTGATCTTCATTTGGCAAATCCAAGGAATGTAATCCATGTCAATAGCAGGGGGTTAAACACAGGCAGGCAAGCTTAAACAAAGACAATCCATAATCAGAAACAAGGGAAATCAGCAAGGGTCAAAACCTGGAAGTAAATGAAACACAGAACTTGGAAAGCAAGGCTCAGAAATGAAATTACCAATAGCACAATAAAACTTCACAACACTACAAAGAAACAGGAGAGTATAAATAGACAAACAAATCAAGAATTAACACAGAACAGGTGGACACAATCAGGTAACAAACCAATAACAGGATGGGTGGTAGAGACAGGATCAAAACAGAAACCAAAACATAAGCACATGGGGTTTGTCACCATGGGAACTGTGAGACAAATGGGGAATATGTGACAATTTATGACCCTTATTGTTAATGTAATTCATTTATAAATTTACATTATATTCAACAAGTGCCCTTAGACATAGACCTATGATAAGTCAGTTTTAAGTAAAAAGTTTTCTGTTAATTTTTCTTTTCTCAGTGCAGGAAATGTGTAAATGTGTGAAATTTGTCCTTCAGGGTAAGGTTGAGATGACACTAGAGATTGTGTCGGAGCAGGAACAGGAAGAAAGGCCTGCAGGTCTCGGCAGAGAAGAACCCAACATGAACCCTCGGCTGGAGGATCCACAGTGAGTCAATTCTTTTAACCTTTCCTGTTAGTTCCCAAAACACATTATAAGCCTACAAGATCATTTAGACTGGATTACCACAGTTTGTTGTTTTTCTTCAATCTTTGGGTTCAGATGAGTCAAATCTGAAGGTAAATGAATAAAGGTTGATAAAGTGATATGTGGCTTCTCATTATCTCTGTGCAGGCGTCCTGAAACCTCCTTCCTGTGGTTCTCTTCTCCTTATAAAACCCTGAGGTTCATAGTATGGAGGAAGTTTAAATGGTTCATTCTGGGACTCATCATCCTCTTCTTCATCCTGCTCTTCCTGGGAGTCTTTCTCTACTCTTTCCCTGTAAGCTGTGTGTATGAATATGTGTGAATGTGTGTGTGGGGTGGGTATCGTATCTGGGTGGTAATTTTATAGATCAAAGGATAGATGTAGAGTGAGAAAAGCTTGTATCTCTCTGATCATATTTCAAGAATGTGGGGACCATTATTTAATATTGCACCTGGGTCAAATATTTCTCTCGCTCACACACACACACACACACACACACACACAAGCTCAATGATGATAAGTGCACTATAGTCACACATTGTTTCAGTTAGAAAGCCCTGATTTTACTTATTCCTTAGGCAGTTCTGGAAAATGTTTCAATTACTGATTTTACCGTTAGGATTAGGTTATGCCTCTTTCGTGTGAATCACCCAACATGGTCTGATGCCTGGAAATCTGGAAATTCGTATCTATTCACATGACTCAGTTTGTATGAAAGTCATGAGTGTTGGGGTTAAGATCATGGACAGGGTCAGCCTTCATACCCTTCCTTACAGGTTTCATTTGAAGAAGATTAAATGAAATCCAACCACATAACCTCGTTCATTCAAATTCGCATAATTTTTTAAAGATCAGATTTGAATGACCTGTTGTAATTTTTCCATTCTTGCAGAACTATGCTGCTATGAAGATGGTGGGCCCCTTCAGTGGAATAGGAAATGGGAAACAATAAGCAGATGAATTTGAGAAGACTCTGAAAGAAGGATGGGGCTCAACGCCCATCCTAGCACCTTCTACTGTTGCCAAATACATCTCAGTATTAAAACTGCTCCATATCTGTTACTGGGTTCCTGTGGGATAATCAAGTCATATCACCTGGGGCATTGTGTATGTGCACAAAGAAATCCATGCTGCTCCTAATGATATCTGTCTTCAAATTGAATAGAGAACAAGAGGATTTACCAGAGTGTTTAAGTGTAAACTGATGTTACACAGAGATAAGTGTGTACAATGATGTGTGTATGTGCCTCTGATCAAGCCATTTATGCATGTAGAAATACCCTGTGACTTGCATGTTAACTCTGAGCTCATTGGCCCTGTTTGTGACCTCATGCTGAACTCATTTCTCCCTCTGAATTCTGTTTGACTACTTTTATCTCTCTCCCTGATTTAAACCCTTCTTCATGCAGTCTGTAAAATGCTGGCCTTTTCACAGCTAGCCATGGCTTTCTTCTGCCTTAACATAGAGAAAAAGAGACAGAATTGCCTTTCGCCTCCTCCTGTGCCTTCATCCATCACCACCCACCCCTTTTGCTTTCAGCATGCACTGATGCTTTAGGTTAAAGCCTGGATTTGTCCTGTGAACTTGTAAGGTCTGAGGCAACCTGCTTGTTAGCCGAGCTCCAGCTGTCAGCAACCCTACGTTTGTCTGATAACTATCAAAGCCTCCACAGAAATCCCTGCCTAAATAGACCTGGTGTCAGCTATGTGTGAGTTGCATGTGTGTTTGTCTATGTGTGTGTGTGGAGACTGGCTGTGTGAGATACAGAAAAAGGTGAGAGTTTAAGAGGGTTTGTAATGTGTCTTTAACTGTTAAAAAGCAAAATAATGTGGTGGCTGTGATTGCCTGTGTATATGAATGAGTTTAGAATCACATGTGTGCATCTGGTAAGGTCAGGACTACTTTAAAGAACTCGTAAAAAGGCAATCAGTGTGATAAAACATACTGACAGAAGTAGGTTATGTGCTATGTTCCCTACTGTGTTGAGTGAAACACAAGCTCAGGGGTCGAAGCACGGCCATTGGAAGGGTCAATCGGATCATAGCACAGGGCTCCGCAGTGCTGCACCTATTACATAAGACTGACCTTTGTGCGCTTATAGGGCTTAGCAGTGTGTTTAGCCTACCGCTAGAGCTACACAGCGTCATTCTAAACAGGAAAGTTCAAGAGAACCAGGGTAATCCCAGCAAATTTTCACTGATTTCCCTCCTGGATCGTGCACATGTTGGCCCAAAAAGAGGGACTGCTTTAAAATTATGACGTAAGAAAAGGGACTTGAAGAAGAATTAATAGATGATAATGTTTGATTTGGTTTTTATTGTGTTTGTTTGTTTCTCCTCTGTGCACTGTAGTCAAACTGAGTAAATCTATTCTATACTTTTACTAAAGCTGTACAATGTGAGTCCCAAAATACTTGAACTGGCTCATTTTGCAGGACAATTGTTGATATACGTAGTCCTGGGTCTATCCAGCCAAAGTAATTGAGGGTTACAATTTACCCAAAGTATGCCTAGCTATTATGTAAATGTTATGACTTGTTAAAGTTACACAACATGACAATCCTGCCTGTTACTATTTCTGTGAATACAACACTGCTGTTACTCTCAATATAACATGCTGTACTATATCTAATCTAATAATGAATATGTTGGGAATATGTTGGCTCTAATCCCTTATAGGGATAAATTCACTGTGCCTAAAATTGTATGCGCATCCATTTTCAGACAATATATGGTTACAACATAGCAATATTCCAGTAACAAAATATATGCCCTCAATTATACGTATTGTGTTTTGTTGCATCAAAACCTACATTAAATCTTCTTTAAAAATGGTGTATGCATGAAGCACATTCCACATATTCAGGGTTTTCTAAATGAAGCTGCTTTGAGGTAGCATGCCTGTGGATTTGAGCTTCAGTGATTGGCCTTTTGTGCTGAGTGTTTCAGGAGCTGGGGAAAGTTAATCTATGTAAAAATGTAAAACAAACAAACAAACAAAACAAAACAAAAAAAACCCCTCAAATATCTCATTTGTTGTCGCATTTATATAATTGTCTTATGTGTTCAAAATTGTAAGGAATCAGCAAAAACAACCGGGTTCCAAAGTCCACACATATCTTAGGATTAAATTCTCACATGAGATACAGACAAGAGACGATGTAATTGTTTGCCCAGCTAGAAACCGAGCCACATTGTCGTTAGCCAGCCCTGAAATCTCGCTGAGTAGTGTAGTCCTGGAGTATGTAGATGGTGTTAGCCTTATAAAAACACATTAACCAGCAGGAACTTGGGGAAGGTGTGGCACATGAGTGTTCGGGTTGTGCCATGTGGAATGGACCTCCACCAGGCCTTGTCTCATGGCCGTCGCCTTGCTGACGCTTCAAATGAGCTGACCTGCCTTGAAATAAAAGCAGGAATTTAATCGAGTGTGAATCACGGCCCTGTAAAACTGAGAGAGAGAGAGAGAGAGAGAGAGAGAGAGAGAGAGACAGAGAGAGATGGAAAAACAAAGGTTATTCTTATTAACATGTGATCTATTTCTACAACACTATAAACTATTGAGGTGAAATGTGGTGAGGATTCTAAGCGTTCACAGCTGGATCTATGAAATCACTCAATGAATTCCATAGATACTGCAAAAGTATGTTTAGTTCCTCAGGATAAATGACATAGTAACCCAGAAATTATGCAACATGAGATGCAGGTAGTTTTAATTTAATGTCCAGGGGCAAGTGACATCATGGGGAAGATGAAGTGCTCTGTATTTGGGATGGGCAGAAATGAAAGCACCTGTGCTGATGATGGTGGTGAAGCAGCATAACAAGGGGACTGATAATCAAAATTCACCAGAACAATGATATACTTTCTCTTGTGTTACTGCCGGCCAAAAGCAATGCAAGACATTATTTTCTTGACTTCTCTTATTACCTCACTTTGATGTTCACTATTAATGTTACTCCAGTTCAATACTACTACCTAAATAGAACTAACTGAAATATTTTATCCATAACAAATAAGAACAAGCAGCTCAGTTGTGGTTGCTAAATGGAAATTAGCCAGTTAAAGCATCATTACACAGGTAACACATCTAATAGAATCAATAACAAAAAAAAAAAGAATTAAATATTACACTTGCCAAATGTCTTGCTTCCATAGTGACAGGGATTTAGTTGATATAAACATTATGTTCCAGAGGGCTTAGACATGTGCCTGAACTCCCACAAAAGAGCAGAAGAAGAGAAACAACGAAGCTGTTATAAGTAATACCAACCAGCTGGTTATTTCTTCTGCTAAAACAGCAATGCAACCTTTATAATTATAATTTAATCATATATCACTGCAGGGAAAAACACCTTGCAGATTCAGTTTTTTAAAAGGAATGAGGATGTGATTAAATGTCACAGCAGCATGTCAAATCACAACTCTGAATAATCTATTTTTTCTAGCCCCATATTTTTCTTTTGTTTGTTTGTTTATTTATTTATTTATTTTTTTACAATTCGTCCACTTTTTGCCAGATTTACCCCAGTGGCAATAGTCATGAAAGTCCTAATAACAAATAATGTTACTCTTATTCCTTATTTGCACTTGTACCATTTTCATGAAAACCTAGCCCAAATAGTGTAAATTTAGTAAATTAATGCAGAGCATTTGCACCAAGCCTCTTTCCTCTAGGTGAATAAACACCTGTTATTATTAAGAAATATGTTAACATGTTAACCTGCCCTTTCTATAACAATAGCTGAATTTTTTTTTTTTTTAATGGATTCTTTCATAGAGCTTGGACTTCCTGTCTACACCCAGAGCAATTTTCAGTATTTTTAATAACGTGAAAAGTAAATTAGTAGCCCCATCACCATGATCATCTGGTTACATACCTTATTAAATATAATATACATAACCTAAAGGAGGCAACTAAAGCATTTGAGCCAATTACTAAATTTAAATATTCAAAATGCAGTAACAGGTGGTAAGGTAGTGCAGTGGGTATCATTTCCTGGGTTCAAGCTCAGGTCACTGTCTGTATGTAGTTCCTGTGCATGTTCCTTCTGTTTCTGTGTGGGTTCCCTTTGAATTCTCCAGTTTCCTCCTAACACTGAACTAAATAATGATAGGAGACTTGTGAATGAGTGTGTGAATGTGTGTGTGCATGATATTCTACCATGGACTTCCAGGGTGTATTCCCGCCACTTGCCTAATGCTCCCGGGAAAGGCTCCAGACACATTGTGACCCTGACCAGGATAAAGCCATTACTGAAGATGAAAATAAAATGCAGTAATAGTAAATCTTCATTTCAATTATTGCCCTACTTCATTTTTGCAAACAGATAAATCACTCACTCATCCACAAAAGATCTTAACACAAATCTTGTGAAAGCATCAATTTCACTGTTGTTACATTGTAACTAACATGTAATAGGCTTACACAGTGGCATGTGCTTCAGTACAGCTCTTGTAAATATGTCTTTGTAGTTTGTGGAGGAAATATTACTACATAATAAATCATAGCGCTGAATGTGACTCAATACCAGCGGGCCACAACATTCTGTCTCTGACTCACTGTAACCTGGTTACAATGGAGGGAAACATTCATATTACAGCTCCCAGTGTGCCCAGTAATACAGTGATATAATCGGCACCTACTAGCCTTTGCTTAGATTGCACCACATCTTGGCAGCCTTTTATACAAAGTTACTTCTGTCCAACAGCTCAAATATAACCCACCGGTCTACACTAAAAAGTCATAATTGTGGGTTTACCGCCCGTGAAATGAAACCCTGCTTGGACGATTTGATATATACAGTGGAAAAGTGCTATATGTAGAAGAGTAGGGTGTGTATGTATGTACTTTGTTATGATGTAACTGGTGTGGGCCAATCTACCACAATGAAATAAAAGATTACACTATCCTTGAGATCAATCAGTTGATGTTCACTACAGTGATATTCTGGTAAAAAAAAAAAAAAAAAAAAAAAATCCAATAATTCCAGTGTGAATTTTATTCGGATTATCATGTCTTGTTTAAGGGCACCATATTGTTCGCATTTCTAAGAACACTCTGTACAACTTCTGTACAACACGTTTTCCAATAGAACGCGTAACATTTAAAGAGTCATCTTAAATCAATTTCAAACTGATTTGCTGTATCCGCAGCTTTAAAAACTCTCTGATCTTTTCACCAGTCTTATAAGGCGTTCTTGGTGGAATAATTTCCTGGTGAAAAGGTTTTAATAAAAAATGATCCCTTTAAAGGAAGGATTCCTTATGGCACAATTTTATCAAAGGATGTATTTTCAATGGAAAATTGATATTGGCTTGGCCTGAGCCAGCCCAACCATAGTATGCTGTATTTACAAAGAAACTGAGGATGAGAGATGGCCTGATGCACTGACCTATTTTAGAACTTGTCCAGTCAGCACATGTCTGTATATAATTGTATTTTGATGGCCTTAGAGTTTTCCTTAATTGCTACCTTTTCATCTCTCTCTCTCTCTCTCTCTCTCTCTCTCTCTCTCTCTCTCTCTCTCTCTCTCTGTGTGTGTGTGTGTGTGTGTGTGTGTGTAGGTAATGTGTGTGTGTGTGTGTGTGTGTGTGTGTGTGTTCCTTGTGTTAAAGCTTGGGTATGTTATTTCAGCCTTGGTGAACTTCCTGTGCTCCTTGACCATTGTCCATTGAGTATGTGGGTGGGAGGCAAGAGTCATGCCTAACCTCGACTCTCATAATTCCTACAGTATACAGGGAAAAGGATCATATGTCTCCTAGTTAGTAGACAGAATAAATTCAACTATACATTTAACAGAAGATGATGACCTCAACAGTGTACCTTTAAATTACTTCCCGGTGTTCATATTATCATGCATTATAAATGCATTATAAATGCTTTTTTTGTTTGTTTGTTTGTTTGTTTGTTTTTAAGAGTTGTTTAACTATGTTTTGTAAAAGTATGCTTAAAATTGTATTACCTAAGTATTTGGTGCATTGCTCATCTTACGCTGTAATTACAAAGGTGAGGCATGTTTGATTCTCAACTTAGAAAATGTTTTATTGTCTCTAGAATGAGATCATGGAAAAATCCAGACATCAAAAAGCTTCACCTATTAAACAACATCTGCATTGACTGCTAACTTGGCATGGCCAACCCTTTAGAAATCAACCCCCAGTCGCTGTAGACCAAAAGGGCCATTATCACGCAAATTGAATTAACAGATTAATAGTTCTCAAACAACAGAGATGTCATAAGTGAGTGATTTGGGATATAGAGGCCATCTCATTAGCCATCTCTGGTAGTGCAGCTAATTGCTTAATAGCTTCAATAAGTGGACTCTTAAAGTCAATTTAGCAATCATATACATAAGTATTAACTCTTTTTACACATAATTATCAACAGAATAAACAAGGAGGAATTTTTCACTCTGAAATGGAAAAAGCTATATAATTTTATGAGCCACACAACCATGGGGCTTTTTTATGTGTGGAGTCATTTTTGTTTTCTCAACATGCCTTGTTTTGATAAAGCCTCTTTTTTTTGGTTTGAGATAACAATGAAATGTGTTTAAATTTACTTACTGCTACACAACTACTGTTTTGCAACAGTTTTGATCATGATTTTAGTGGATCCTATTTATTGAGGATTAAAACATCAAGTCCCCATGCAAAGGAAAAGCCTTATCTTGGACAAAATTCAGGATTGTTTCCCTTTTAACAGGCCGGGTCGCCCTGCATTGCTCTCTAAGTGCCGTTCTGCACCATGTGATGCTTTCTAAAGCCCATTATGAGAATGCTACCCATGGAGTGGTTTTATGGCACTGTGAATGTAATTGTTTGCCTGTTTTATGCATTCTGCAAGCAGTGGGGTGGCATCCACACACAAACACACACATGCACACACACCACATAAAACTCTTCACACAAAACACTAAGCATATTTTTGAGAATGCCGTGGTTTGTGGTCTCCTGAGTTTGCCACCCTGACAGTAAGCTGCTCCTGCTAGGGCCCTGTCTGGCACTTCTACCTACCACAGAGCCTGGGAGACATCAAGCCCCCCAAAAAATGACTAAAACATGTGAAGAGATATGGTATAGTAAGGAGAAAGGGGAAAACATACAGTTGTAAGGCCTCGTTAGAAGTACATTAATAAATGCTGCAATATTATGTTAATAAAAGGCATTTAAAGACAATATTTATAATAATATTTCAGTTTAGAATGATGTTTAAAATGATCTGTTGACTGAAAAAAAAAAAACAAGCTAATAAAACAATCTTTGGAAACATGACCTTATAGGACCTTCTGTTATGGAAGACAAGTGTGTGGCCTGTGGCTACTCAGTTGGGGTATCAGTCTCATGTCGGGATGTCTGGGAACTGAACTTTACTCAGACACCATCTATTTCCTCTCATTACATCAAGAGGAAACATTAGAGGTCAACTTGCAGGAACTGAAAAATGCCCACTTCTTTGATGTTGCATTGTGGGATCTTAACTGTGCCCTTCCTTTTCAGGCATTGCCTCTTTTAACTCATTATTTTGTTTAGCCCAAGAATCGAGTTTGAACAATATGTCCTTTTGTTGTGGGCAGCTACATTGTCATCCCCAGTGGCATTCGGTTTTACCACTTCATTCTTTTGGCCTTGTCATATGTGCCCACAGCCCTTTCTTTTACCCTGAAGTCCCAGCAAAGCATGATGCTGAAATATGCCTAGCAAAAAAGATGTTCTCATTTACATGGGCAATTAGAGCAGATACATTTCCATCACATGGATGAAATTTTTCATTGTAATCAGGAAAATATCTGAACAGCAGACACATTGCTTATTAGCAGTTCTCAATGAGTAGTAAAAGTAAACTTGTATTGTAAAAATGTATTGTTCATGAAGGAATTTCCAAGCTTATGATCTGGTGAGATATCACCACAATTTGAATCTCTTTGCTGAATGCCAGTTCTGCTTCTAAAAATAACAAAATCACATGATTTTATAACATTAACCATCCAAGTTCTCTTGATGATGAGAAAGACACGTCTCAATATGAATTCCAGGAATGTTTTGACTGCTATGATGAGGCTTTGGCTTATTACACCTGGCCTGAGGTCAGTTTGGTCACTGTAATTTCACCACAGCCAGTACAGCATGTTCCCAGGAACTGTCCTTCAGCAAAGGGAAACCAAACCCCAGGTTTTATTCCAAGAGTAAACCATTTGGGACTCGAGTGGTGCTTTACCAGAGATGTTTTTCCCAGTCATGTGGAAGACATTTCAGTCATTCCTTTTACCAATCTGTTGAAGCATAGATGCCAAGCTTGGAGCAATAAATGAAAAATATTTTCATCAAGCAGTAAGGTGGTGAGGGTATGTCAGTTTAATATTAACATGATCCATAAATTGTAAAATTTACACACAAAAAATGTGTATTTGAAGCTCTTACGAAGAGTTAGGAGTTAGGAACTCGTTAGACTTTTGCACAAGAGGGTTTCTAGGAATTGATGGGTTCTACATTGAATGTTTAAAAGTGTAAAGTCCCCCTAGAGGGACAAACCAAAAGAATACATTGGGGTTTTAGAATTGACCTTTTTTTTAAAATTATTTTTTAATTTTTTTTTTAAGAGTGTAGGGCAAGCGATCATAGTTTGAGTTAATGACTTGAGCTCTTATCAATTCATTGACATCACTCCTGTCACACCAGAGCCCCACAATTCCCCTCCTGACCACCAGAGGTCAACCTCCCTTGAGCTCTAGTTTGGGTTTCAGTACCTGTAATCACATTCACCTGCTTCCTGTTACCACTAAGGTGTTTAAAGCATAGAAATACAACATCTAGATGCAAAAACTAATTATATCCTGTTTATTAGCACCCTTGCCATATTAGCAGGTGCAAGAATCCCTCTTAATCCCATTTAAACCAGTGCAATTTTAAGGAGAGAAGCAGCTCTACTTTCATAAATATCACCCTCATAATAAAAATGTTCTTTTTGCATTTGCATTTAGAGGTTAATCTAAATATGTGGTGCCTTGAGTAAGAGTTTTACTGCTATAATAATTATAAGAAGAAGAAGATGAAGAAGAGGAAGAAAAAGAAGAAGAATTAAGCTTGAGATTAGAGATCCCAGTTATTGATATAAAAAATTACCAATAAATTCCTCTGCATATCTCTACAGCAACATATTCTTCATAAATTGACCAAATAACATAATCTAAGCTAAAGCTAATATGTCAAACTTCTCAATCTAACATAATTACAACTTGACAGACACAGCCTACCTGAGCTAGGTCAAAAGTGCACAATTACAAATTCAAGTCATAATTAATTGGGCCCTTTTGAAAAACTAAAAACTAATCCCCTTTAAAATTACTCTTACTATTAAGTAAAGAAAAAGCCAGCACTGCTTGACAAAACTTTGGAGATAGAGATGCACTTTTCAGAATCAATTCCTTCTCACTTACATTCTCATTCCTCACTGTTGGAAAAAGCAGGACACTTGCCCTAAAAACACATCTTTTTGCATCTAATAGCCATTAATAGCAGTATGTTTGGCTGTTCACATAGTCAGTTTATCCTTATTCTCTGGCTTGCATCCTGTCCTTTCATGATCATTTGCCATTTGGACTTTTCTTTCATTTTTGCTCTTGTTTGTAGCTCACTTGATATTATAAGTTCCATCTTATTTTAATCTAAACCTCACCTTCATATTTCTCTAGTTTCTCTAACTGGGATTAATATTGCCTCAAAGGTTTAGATCACTGTAACAAATGTGACACTGTAAGTTGTTAAGGGTCAATGTGCAGGGAGGCTTCAGTAACAATAATGAACACAGTCCAATATCCAACATGATAGAGCAGGCTAGGGTCAGAACATGAGCATGAAATAGCATGAAAATCAAAACTAGAGGGTGATCCTAAGAGTAGTTAAGTATACAGATAAACAGTCTAAACACATTCAAGCCAATCAGAGATAAAGAAGTCTCAGAACTTATGCAACTATGAGACTGGAAAGACTTTGTAATGACATGCTGAAAACTGTGAGCTTATATACTGTGAAATGAGGAAGTGAACAGGAAATTGAGGTCCATGATTGTGCTACAGCTCAAAAGAACGTGACCTCTGCCTCCAGGGAGGGCTAATGGTGTTACCAATTACCAATAAAAATCAATACAAAAAACAATATATGTGGTGGTGACATTTTGACATTTGTTATTATATGTAGTTCTGTAAAACTACAGGCTGTCTGAAATATATTTCTCTTTTTATGTCTGTAGTTATAGCATTGTAAAACCTGGTTATCCCAAAAAGTGAAAACAAACAAACCTGCTGGAGATGCAGGAGCATCATCTTGACAGCTGGTATCTGAATTGATTATGTCCATTTTGCTACAGGTGACATTCCATTTGTATGTTATAGGCAGAAAAACCCACCCAATCTTTGTAATTAAAAAAAAAATGTTTGCCAGAATTGAACTTAGAGACATTCAGTGGGTTTTCCCAGAAGAAATGTTGAACATAATAGTAAAAATGTAGTTTGCCTGTTGTGTTATACTGCATAACTCTAACCCTAACCTTAACCCTCACCCTAACACTAACCCTAGTGCTGAGCTATCTATCTATCTATCTATCTATCTATATATATATATATATATATATATATATATATATATATATATATATATATATATATATATATATATATATATATATATATATATATATATATATATATATATATTTTAAGCACAGCCTTTTCCATTTTCAAAATCAACTCATTGTACACATGAGTACACATACAGTGATGGCTTGTGAGCTTGCAAAGTGACATTTTGTTTTTTTTTTACTTTTCAAAGAACATATTTAAGACATGGTACAGGAAATGGATGATTGAAATGGAGGTGTATATTCCATAATAAAAGTAAAATCTGTCACTCTTTCATAACATTTACTGTTTGCACTACTCAGAATTCCTTTGAAACCCGAACAAAGAATTTTCCCTGAACAGAAATTTCCACAATGAAAAGGCCAGCACCTAATGTGTCAAAAGTTATTAAATCATGACCAGTAGTCCATTTTTGTCTTTCCACCAAATATTATATACAGCATGCCAAGTCCATCATTTTCCATGTGGTCAAATTTTTCTCTACATGGATAATCAAGATTATATTCTTGCCAACAACATCTTTAAAAACATATATATTTTTTATTATACAGTGCCATCTGGTATTATTGGAACACTTCATAAAAGTAAGCAAAATTTAATATATAAAAAGAATAATACATGCAAAAAGTGATGTTCTAAGCTCAAACATACAGGGGAGTTTTATTTAACCTTATTGCATAAATGCATTTTAACATTTTCCTTCTACAAAACACTGGTTGTAAAATTATTGGCTCCTTTTCGATTACTATTTTGTGATGCCTGCCCTGGAGAGAATAACAGTCTTGGTCCATCTTCCATGAAAACCATTAATGTATTTTTACCTGATTCATGCAGGTCAACAACCATCTGTATCTTTTGTGTTGAATGTTCGTTGTTTTTTTTTTTTGTTTTGTTTTTTTGTTTCAAAATATTTTTTGTGTAATGTTTATATTATTTAATAACATTTGTTCATTTTTATAAAGGGTGCCAATAATTCTGGAGGGCACTGTATACATTTTGTTATCCGTTTGGACCATGATATAATGAATAATTAAAACTAATTTCCATCCGGTTCCCTTTCTGCCCTTCACCACACATAAATTCATCTAACATCTACATCCAGCATCATTAGTAACAAGCATCAGACAAGCTATGAAACCACATGATCCATGCTACATGGACCACTGTCATGTGGAATGACAGAGAGATGCAGCAGTTAATTTGATTTTAGAATAGAACAATATAGGATGACACATTTCATTCTACATTTCCTCTTGGAGTCTGTGGTGAGCTGTTTGGGTTGTGGTGCCAACCCCCTGTGAGACCCCCTCTGGACTCTAAATGATTGCAACAGATGAAATGTGTGTACAACACCCTTAAACTACACCACAATCTCTGTGTGTTCCAGTATATTTTATTGCCTCTCAATGCAGACAAAATTGGCAAACATTAATTGGATTTTTATAGTGAGTGTTTCCATGTTATAATAGCTACATGAAACTGCTACTTTAGAGTATGCTGAGCCACATATACTTCAGAAGTTAATAAAGCACCCGGCAATTGCCCTAGTCCATTACCCCTATAAAAACGGCTTAGAAACAATTACAATGCCAACTATACCATACCAACTAGAGCTTTTTTGCACTGTTAGCCATGCTTGTGCCTTAAATGCCCATCAAAAAGCCCACATGAAAGGCAAAAACATCTATTCCCAATCACAATGGTTCACTTGAAACTATGATGGAAAGCTTAACTAACTAAATTGAGTGATGGCCTGGGAAACCCTTTCACGTCGTTAAATTTGGACATTATCCACTATATTAAGTTCAGGATTTCCTGAACTGAAAAATGTTTGTCTATTGCATGTATCTATTGCATGTATATCTCAACCAGAAGTAATGTTAGATAATTTTAAACTCTGGTTATTTCCAGAAGTGAAAACTGCAGCTAAAGATTCCATAACAGCTTTACCGAAAGAGACCAATACATTTTCTAACATCAACTGCTGTTTAATGTTTTCATTTGCATTTAATATGAAATAAATTCATATATAAATTATAAATATGAATACTGCCTTTTTATCATTGTTTATTTATAGCCTACAGACTGTCATCCAGCATTCATTCCATTTTAAACAAGTTTATCATATTTTCATATAAAAATAAACAAAACAATAAACAAAATCTATACATTATTAAAAAAATCATAAACTATTTTCAGAACCCTCCTCCTCTGAAGTCGTCTCTAAATTAAATTAATTATAATTATTTTAACCTGTTTTAGTATAATCCTAAGATGATAGACTATAGCAAGCACATGTACTTCCACATTCGAAACCTAATCTCTACAGAGTGTATAAGCACTTTTCTCTGTTTTGATGATGATGTGGTGGTGCAGGTGCATCACAGATTGCAAACAGAATTCATGACACATATCTTTCACTGCAGAATGTAATTATCCAACAACTTGATCAAAGCATGACATTCATGAAGAAGTCACACTTAGCAAGCAAGGTCTTAGACATCTTTAGACATCTTGCTCCTTATACAATAGGATCTTTGGAGAAAGGCTATGCAAGATTTTTTTTGGTGAAATACATGTATGGTTTTATAAAGCTGAGGTGCCAAAGTATGTATCCAGTTTTGGGAAACATTTTTCAACCCATTTTTCGTTGGATTTTTGCCATAGTTCTGCCACAGAGACATCGGACTGGTTTTCCCAGATGTCACACCAATTAGTCTTTTTAACATGAAGGCATACCTTTTGTGAAAACTGCTGCATGATTCAGCAGGGGCTTCCACACAGCAATATTCAGGCAGTTTCAGGCAGCTACAACCAGTGACTAGACATCTGGTGTAGTTGTAACACATGTTTACTATAATTAAACTAGGTACAGGTCCTGAGGTCATGTCAATAACTAATTCTGATGGACATAATTTTATTTTGCTACCACAAAAAGAAATCAATTCATACAAAGTTAGATTTTTGGGGTGTTCTTCATTGACTTCCCACATTTCAAAATAGAGACATATGGGAAAGTTGGATATTGAACAAAATCCACTGATGTAAAATCCCAGGGATCAATGGAACGCACGCACTAGAAATCGTTTTGTTCATCTGAAGTCTACTCATCTGTAAAAACTCAGGCTTCCTCAATATGCATGCTACTCTCCCAGGTTTTATGTCACATTCACAAACCAGAGCTCAGCACTGTTCAATCATCTCCAATCTAAAACCCAGTCCATCATCCTCCAGTTCTAGTGGCCCTACAAAATCCAACATCCTACTAGTATCCCCCTTCATTTTTCTATGTAGTTACAGTGATGCCATGGACTTTCTGAAATGGAGAAATCCACAAGAATCCTTCATGACAACCCCCCCCCCCCCCCACCCCCCATACTCTTGTACATGAGGCCTGGAAAATAGGGGTGAAAATAGCTTCTAGTGCTAATGAGTAAATGCTAGACAGCGTTTGTACCATGAAATAGAATTCAGTTAAAGAGAATTAAGTTTGGTCCCATCAGGGGTGAAAAATGCCTCTGAATAACACCAGTAAAATTATTCCTCTGCATTACCTGATTTTTTTTTTAAGCAGCCTTTGCTTGGTCAGCACCACCCAGTTGCAAAATAGGCCTAATAACCTTTCAACAGCTTCTTTTTCATCTCCCTAAGCATTTTTGTACAGACATGAATAAAGAAGGGGGTTAATATGCAGAAATGGCTCCTTTAGTGACTGGCAAATGTTCTGGGGTCAACACATGGAAGTTGAGGCAAGAATAACTGTTCACAACAGTGTTAATCGCCATAACATTTGCATTCTCAATGGGTGGTAATGTCAGATTTCTGTGATGATTCACAACTAGCTATTTTGTAATTCAACCACCCTTGGTAGATCTCAGAGCAATGAGAGGAGCCTGTTAAACTTCAAGACATAGTGTTGTTTAAACACCTTTGTGGTAACAGGAATCATGTACATTCTCTGGTTGTCAGGAGGCACGTTGCTGGTGGGGCTGCTTCTGAAGCCAAGCCAACACAAAATCATACCTACCTCTAGGTATGGGAATGGGTCAGTCCTGGTGTTTTCTGTGGAAATCAACAGTGACAGTGGTGTCCAAGATTTGATCCACTAATACCATTGAACCCTCCTTCAGACTGTACCCCTTCTACCCTTCTCAGTCAATGATACAAAATATCCATCTGCCCAGACATCTGGAGTCAGTGCAGAGCCTGGACAGCAAGGTTGGGTTTCCCTCTATATCTTAAGAAGGGGGTTCCAGGGATGGACTGCTGAGCAGGAGGAGAGACATGGAAGGAGAGACATGACTCCACTTACTCTGGTTCTGAGCACAGTAGAATCTCAGGAAACTTTTTTTGTGCTTGAGGCATTCACTCTGACTGTTGGACTGCAGGTGATAGCATGAAGAGAGACTCTGATGTTCAACAGCTCACTAAATGTCTTCCAAATGTGATGTGAACTATACTTTGATCAGATTTCCTCAGGCAGGCCAAACGGTCTGAATGTGGTTTCCACATAAAGCTTGGGCAGGGGAACAAGTCTGAGAAGTGCTTGATGTTCAAATGCTCATGGGACTGTGCAACACAATACGAGACTGCACTTTAGTGCATTTTGGAATGGGTGGGTAAGGGTTCCAGAAACCACCAGTGGGAAGATGGCAGGCAGTTCTAGACTATGCACACACTTGGCATGAGTTGACAAAATCTATGATGTCTCTGACTAGGCAAGGCCACCAAATCCTAGTATGGACCAGAGAAAATGTGTACCGGATTCCAGGATGACTAGAGCTCAGGGACTTGTGCACCCAGTAGACAACCAAGTTTATTAACTTGGATCTCAATAATGTACCAACTTTCCAGGGCTACTATGCATGAGGGAAACAGGATTGCTTCATTGGTTGGTTTCTCATTAAGTTCTCTAAACTGCAGGGATAGTGTGTTTGGTTTGGCCTCAGAAGGGAATAAAAAAAAGAATGCCATATATACTATAATGAACTGGTTCTGCATATCCCTGAGTACATCATTCACAAAGGACTACAAAATGTAAGGGACACTAACCAGGCCATATAGTATCATCAGGCAGTCATCCTGTATCACTGATGAACTCCATCTTCCAGACATCACTCTTGTGGATCCAGCTCTGGCAGATACAGTATGTGCTGTGCAGGTCAAATTCGGTGAAAAAAATTCACCCCCTCACTTGCCTAAGTGCAGCAGGAACTAGGGACAAGGGATAATGGCACTTAACCATGACTGCATTCTAAGCTAGATAGTCTATATAGGGGTGCAGACCGCCCCCTTTCTTCTCAACAAAAAGGAGACAGCAGCAGTTGGCAGTGTGAAGAAAAATATGTAATCATTTGATCCATAGCCCACGTTTCAGGATAGGAATAGGGGTATGCTTTGCTATAAGGAGGAGTGGCACCTGGCAGCAGGTAAATATAAATGTCTCTCACTGTGGTTCTTTTGGTGTCCCTGAGCCTTTGCAATAGCTTTGTAACCCTTTTCAGACTGATGTATTTCAATCACCTTCTTCCTCATCGTTTCTGGAATTTCTTTCAACTTATGCTTAGTGTGTTACTGGGTAAGAGCTTTTAACCAACTTCATGCTGTTGAAAAAGTTCTATTTAAGTGTTGATTTGATTGAACAGGGTTTGCAGTAATCAGGCCTGGTTGTGTCTAGTCCAGCTGAACATTTTCACACAGGCCCAGTTGGTATTGGATAACTTTTTTTTTTCTTCAATAAATAACATTATCATTTAAAAACTGTATTTTGTGTTTACTCCAGTTGCCTTTGTTTTATCTTAGATTTTGTTTTAATTTCTGAAACAATTTAGTATGAGATACACACAAAAACAGAAGCTATCAGGATGAAGCAAATACTTTTTCACAGCATTGTATTAAAACGGTTGTGCTGCTTTGGTAAATCCTTAAGAAACATAAAACACACCAAAACACACATGGGGGAGGACATGGCAGTTGGCATTTATTTGTTTTCCCTGCATATTTATGTAGAATTCGCCCATTTTCTTAATTTAACAACCCTTTACTCTCCTGTCTCATTCCTTCTCATATAAAAAGAAAAATGATGTTCAGGACCTCCCACACTTTTATGTTGTCTTTCCTCTGCATATTTCTTTGAATTTCTGAAATATTAACAAGCCTGAAATATTTTATAATTATACCACAAACTTGCCTGAATTCCTACTACATGTTGTAATGTTGTCAACATTTATGATATTCACATTTCAGAGCACACTGTAACTTCTACATAAATATCAGCAAAAATTCACCAAACTATTTTTGGTCTAACCTCAAGTCCAAGAAGTATGGCAGTAGAAAACTTGGCTTTGTTTGATCTTTAAGATTTAAGTTTTTGTTTTTTTGTTTTTTCTTTGATAAAATGTTAAACATGGAGTAAAAAAGTCATGCCAAGCAAAGTTAAAATACATGATTAAATACTTACAATGGCCATAAAAATAATAATTTATATGATAGAATGCAGTGCTAGTAGAAAAATACCTGAATACACAAATGTTCTCAGTAGCTGGAAATTCAAAGCACCCTTTGGTCAGAGGCCCTTCTATTAGCTTGCGACCAACATAAACAGCAGAAGAAAAAATCATCTTTGTAAAAATGTAAAGGGTGTCTGCCAGCTGAGCCGTTTTTTGCTGATATCACAATAAATCACATGTAAAACTTGGACAAGAGTGTGCACATAAGCACAGTCTTTGTTTTCTATTCCACTTATAAAGGTTGTGTCTCAGGAGAGTAATCAATGCTGAGGCATTACTCTCTCTCTCTCTCTCTCTCTCTCTCTCTCTCTCTCTCTCTCGCTCTCTCTCTCTCTCTCGCTCTCTCTCTCTCTGTGTGTGTGTGTGTGTGTGTGTGTGTGTGTGTGTGTGTGTGTACATATGTGTGAAAAAGAAAAGGACAGGGTTTTGTAAGGAAGACACCAGTAACTGTAGACATTATGTGTGTATGTGTGGTCATACATGTTTACATCTGTGAGTCTTGTCAGTGTGTGCTGAGAAAGCGGCTTTTGCCAAAAATCAGGAGATTGATTGAACCTGCAGTGAGTGATGTGACTCTTAGGATGTCTGGGTAATGAAGTACTGTTTTCCTTACTGTGTGGTTGGCCTTGGCTTTCTGAGGTCAGAACAAGTGCAAGACATTACTCACTGTATTTAAAAAAAAAAAAAAAAATTCATATTCAGTATTTTTAATCTTATTATGGTAATGCTTTACCCTTAATGTTCCCTTAACACATTAGTTAACATAAACAAACCATGTACTTCAGCTTGAATACACCACGAATAACATTAACAAATTAACCAACACTAGTGTTATTCATTCGTTTTTGTTTTGTTTTTTTCTTTTCCTTCATTCATTTTCAGTAAGAGTTTCATCCTGGTTGGGATAGGGGTGGATCTGGAGCCCTTCCCAGGAACACTGGATGTGAGGCAGGAATACCCAGAGGTACCCAGAAGAAACCCATTGGGAGACAGTAACCAGAGCACAGGCATTGGGGACCCTGGAGCTGTGAGGTGGAAACACTACCCATGCTGCCATTCACTTTTATTAATTGATTGTGAGCTTTTAAGTAAAATTAGGCCCACATTATGAACCCTGAACTAAATGTGAATATGAAGTTCTAATATTTACACCCATAGACAGTAATTTATCAAAATTTAAGGAAATGTTGTAATTTAATTGTTGATAACTTTTGTGGTCTTTATTTTTAGTCATGGTTTGAATGCTTACCTTGTTAGCATTATTTATAATGTATTATTTATTAGTACTGAAGATCATGGTTTCTTAATGTTAATATTATGCTGAAATAGGCACTGGACTACAATTCCCATCAGCCACTGCACCTCATGATTGTTTGCACCTGATTCATGTTTTAGTTTAATTAGCAATGGTATGTAAGTCATGTTTTGCACAGCACTCACTGTGTTGCGTTTGTCACCGTTCATGTTGTGTCTGTGTGTTACCTTGCCTACCGTACTTTAACATGAAAGTGACATGTGAAGGCCAATGTATGGTAACCCATACTTGGAATTTGTCCTCTGCATTTAACCCATCCAAGTTAGTGCACACACATTAGGAGTTGTGAACACACATACACACTCAGAGCAGTGGGCAGCCATTTTTGCTGCGGCACCCAGGGAGCAGTTGAAGGTTAAGGGCCTTGCTCAAGTGCCCAACAGTGGCAGCTTGGTCGTGCTGGGATTTGAACTCACGACCTTCCGATCAGTAGCCCAACTTCTTAACCACTGAGCTACCACCACCCCTTCAAAAAGGCCTGCTCCAGGTGAGGCGTGAACTCACAACCTTGGCATTGCTCTGCATTGTACTGCTGTATAAGTACCGCACGCTAACCGATTGCACCACCGGAGCTCTTTAGACCATAGTCTGTATATTTTGTTGTTCTGTGTGTACTCTCCTTTTTTCCCTCCATTTTTTTATCAATATAGAAACATTTTTGCACAAATAAGTAAAGGTAAAATATTTCCTAGGAACTACCCTGTATGTGATTTCACATGGAAAATTCAGATGGTAACAACGTTGACATGCCACAAAGTGGAATAATATGTCTAAAAAGTATATAGATTTGTCTGGCTTCATTCATTAATGTAGGTTTCATTCATTAACTTGAGTTACTCACTAGCCGTCACTCTCTCTGTTTTCAGACATTCTTTCATTTTCTTCAGAAATGGAGCATAAAGGTGAAAAAAGCATGACCTGTACTTGCTAGTTTGCTTAGGTATAGAGCCCAAACTCCTCCTGATGTTGTACTGTAACTTACAGTGTCTCCTGCCTCCCTGACACACACTCCAGACATAGTTACTTTTAAACATTTCTCCAAGCCCAAATGATTCTTATTATTTTTTATATTTTTTGATGGAGCAATGGCAAGTGGGGTGTGGGAGTGAATGTTAGCCACCCACGCTCTGTAGAACAAGTCCCTCTTTCTTCAGGCTACAGACTGTTTGCTTTACAGAGGACCAAGTGGAAAGAATCAAAGACAGGACTAGCACATGAAATGTAACACAGAGAACTTTTTTTTTTTTGGGGGGGGGGCATGCATAACAATTTCATTTTCAGCTGAAAGATGGTTTTGGCCTTGAATCATAGGAGAGAGAAATTAAATAATTAAAGAAATATCAAGTTGTACTGTACTTACACATAATATCATTATTAGACTCTATAACCCAGATCTATATCACCATTTCAGAGTAAGTATATTTAGGATTGGTTGCGTCTTCCTTGTGCCTTCCTTGAATCAGTATTATACTGACTTTAAGACCCATTGTGCATGGTAGGGACCAGAATGGAAAAGTTCAAAGGTAATCTTCAGGTTTGCCACTAGATTTTTCCAGAAAGCTCTATGAACAGTGGCTTGGTAGTATAAAATGACCTTTTCCATACCAATAGCTTGTGTAATCACTCTCCCACACACTGACTGTGTGGCTAGACTGCCCAAAGGGCACAATTATTCTCAATGTTATTTCTCTTTTACTGTTTTCTTTGGTATCCCATTCCTTTTTGGAACTCAGGGTTGTTCTTGTAAGCTGAATGTAGTGGCTTATATGGGACTGATTCTAATCAACAGTCATTTTCCTCCATATGTGCCCGCTGACTCGACTGCCACCACTGCCCCATTTTCCTGTAACTTTTTATTTTTGAAGTCTGTCTCTGAGGCCACGTTATTTGAGTGCCACGTTATTTTGGTAATAGTGGAGAAGGAGTATGAGGCAAAGTATCTTGATCTTTGGTTCTTGTCTCCCTCTGTTTTCTTTTTCTTCAAACACACATGCATGCACAAACACACAAATTGTCAGACACACATTCCTGCTTTCCCACCCTCCAGTGCGGTAAGTGATTAAGTTCCAAACAATATTATCACCCACATATGGCATGGTTTCTATAGGTCACCAGCCTTACATCATTATTAACTCTGTTCTCGTTGTACGTGCCCTGGACACGCCTGGCCGGATTACCGGACCAATGACAAGTACAAGTATCACCCACAAGCAGTGCTGTCTCCAGCCAGCACTTCCCTCAGTTTGATTTATAATTTCCATTAAATGTGTCAAGTGGGTCTCTTTCTTTCTTTTCATTCACAAACAAGAGCAAAAGAGGATCCACCCCATTTTAACAAACAATGTCACTCCTTTCCTGTCAAGCAGAGTTAAGATACCAAATAAAGAGCTTGTCTTACTCACATAGTGCTAGTTCATGTATGAGTGATGTCCTGTTCAGCAGGGTAACGTAAACAGAAAATAAACCGACTTATTGTAAAAGTAAGTGTGTGTGTGTGAGAGAGAGAGAGAGAGAGAGAGTGAGAGAGAGAGAGAGAGAGAGAGAGAGAGAGAAAAGAGGAGAACCAGAAGTGCACACTAAGTCCCAATATATCAAATTTACAATCTCCAAAAAGGAGCCTTCACCACTAGACACAATGTAACTTAAAGATAATTAGCTGATTTGGGTGGCTTACTGTGTGTGTGTGTGTGTGTGTGTGTGTGTGTGTGTGTTTAAATAAAGAGTTATTGAAGAGTTATTAGTTTACCAAAAACATTTTCAGTAAACATTTTGCTGTCTGTTCAAGTGGCTACCAACCAAAACTCCATAAATTATAAAACGGTGTCATATACTTTTATCCTCTCTTTATTATGTGTCACTTTGAAGGGTTGTGAATTGATGCTTTCAGAAGAAGCAAGAGGGAATTAAAATAATCATTTCTTTTAAAAAGAACTTCAAGAAAGAACCTCGTTTTGGGTAAACTTACTGAAATGACCTCTTCTGTGCTGAAGCCCACCGTATCTGTGTGGCTTTGCCATGTGTACAGGTTGAAACTACACCCAGAGTGTGTCCAAAACGAAATCCTCCATTAAAACCTTTCACTCTCCGCCAGTCCATCATCTTGCTATAAAACGTCTGATAAATTACTGCCTCCTGTCACATCCGAACCGCAGACTCTGCCCCAGTGAGGGCAATTTATTACTTTTCCTTCTCTCCCTCTTTCTTTCCCTCCATCCCTCTTTCTTCCACTGCTCCGATCATTTCTGGTTTGCTCGGTTACTTTTCCAGACCACGTAGTGTTGTGGGTCCAGAATCCTCCAGAAGACCCTGCAAAAGGCTCAGATGTGGCTTTGATTTCTTGCTGCCTCTCTAAATGTCCTGTGACATTGAGTGCTTCTGCAATCGAACCCCATCGGTCTAGTGATTTTGTTCTTGGTGACTTTGTCCCCATCTTCCCTTAGAAAATGCCATAGATCTCTAGGTATTCAGTAGATCAGTGGGTTTGTGCAAATAACTAAGTAAATAAAACAGTAAATAAGAGGCACACATACACAAATACTAATTGAGTTTGTGTTTATGGACCTTAAGTTTGGACAACATTTATGTAAGCCTGACCAGCTATTGCAGGTAATTATCACAGTTAGTCTTCTTATAACCATGGCAGGACAACAAAAGCAACATTTATGCCTATTAGTATCCCTTAGTGAACAACTTTTATTGCTTGTTTCTATGTGTGAGGTGGTTTATGTAAGCAAAATAGGGAAGTGCTGGTCATATTGTTTCTAGTGGTGAAGTTAAAGAAGCAAGGGAAAGTAGCAAGGATGATTCTTTTCATTCATTCATTTTCAGTAACCACTTAATCTTGGTCCAGTTGCAGTGGATCCAGAGCCTATCCCAGGAACTATAGCCATGAGGCATGGATACACCCTGGATGGTACACTAGTCCATCACAGGGCACCATGTGCACACTGGGGTAATTTAGGATAGTCAAGCCACTTCCTGGCAATTTTTTGGGAGGTCGGAGGAAACGTACATGGACACATGGACATGCACAGAAATTCATAGACAGTAATCTGAGTTCAGGATCAAAGCAGGGATGCTGTGGTTGAGACACAAGAACGGTACCTGCTCTGAAACCATGCTGCCCTAAGTAGTCTTGTGGAAACTAGGAAGAAACCAAACTGAGCAACTGAATAGTTGTATGTTTTGTGTAACTTTTGTTAATGCGAAATACCTCATGATTTTGGTTCTTAATGAGTAGAAAATTAATTGTTTTGTTTGTTTGTTTGTTTGCTTTTTTACTTTACCTAGTGCCCCCCTGAGAACTTTATTCACTTTCAAGCAATTATGTAGCCTAATACTAGTGCTGTCATTATAATTAAGGATTCTTCACTTTTAAAGCAGTAACCGAACAAATCTCACTTTCAAGGATGAAAGTAAACAAGAATTAAACAAAAGCAAACTGCTGAACAGCAAGAAAAATCCAATAACAGAAATTTTAATTCTGATTAACTGAATCTAGTGCATATTGCGTCAAATGTTTAGTGAAAGTAAATAAGGCCAGGTCCAGTGGAAATTGTGGTAGGCCAGATATATGTCCAGAAAGTCAGGAGTGCTTAGGCTTCTGATGAAATGATTTAACGGCTGTCAGAGAAAGTGATGGGGAGACAGAGACACAGCAAGGTGAAAAGTGCAGCATACTGCAGCACTGTATCTGTCTGAGGTTTGAAGCACTGAAGCAGTGTATGCACTGTATACAGAGTGAAGGGAGGTCTGGTAGGATAGTGCATCTTTTTTTTGTGAACCTCTTTTTATTATAATTACAATACAAGATTTTCATGAAGAAGTGAAAAAGAGAAAAAAAACAAAAAAACAAAACACCCTCCCTACCCCAACACGAGAGCCATAAATAACATTCACATCCATTAAAAATACATAAATAAATAAAAAAAAATCACATATTCACACTCAGTATTAATCCTTACATATTTGCATGATGCATATATACACTTAAATGCATACATGTATACACATACATATCCATTCCATGTACATACACACTTACATACTAAATACATATACACTAAAAAGAAAAGAAAAGAAAGAAAGAAAACAGCAGCATGATCACAATATTGGTATTACTCAAGAGTCAGTCCATTTTGCTCTAGAAAACGAAGAAAGGAGTCCCAGATCTTGTAAAATATATGCTGTTTTCGTTTGATTGAGTAAGTAAGTCTTTCCATTGCCATACAAAAAGACAATTCTTTGATCCAGAGTGATAAAGATGGCCCATGTATACTTTTCCAGGATATGGCTATCAGGTGTTTTGCTTGCAATAGACACAGGTTTATAAGCTTCTGTTCATGTATTTTCAAGGATAAGGCAGGTGGAAGTAGACCAAGAATACAGATTTTAGGACAAACAAGGATTTCCCTACCAATGGTTTTAGATAATACACCAGTTACTTCTTTCCTAAAGGACTATAAGTGCTCACATTGCCAGATACAATGAAATAATGTTCCCTTATGAACTGTACATTAACTGTACATTTTCCACAGGTATCTGGAATATTTGGATTGAATTTATTCAACTTATCCGGTCTTATGTATGTTCTCATTATCCAATTATACTGAATCAATTTAAAACGGGTATTGATCTATAGTATTTGTGCTTGAGCACAATTTTTTCCCCATTCATTTTCTGTAACATTCATTTGGAGAACATCAATCCAGGCCAATCTCTTATGATTTGTTTAGTATTTTGGATGCATTAACAAATTTACTATATATCATAGAGATTTACATTTAGCACTGGGATTTTTAACTGTGATTTCTTCTAAACTATTTAAGGCAGGACACTGATATGACTGAGTCTTAGATCGTATGAAATTACGGAACTGAAGATACTTGAAAAAGTGAGACTGGGGAATTCTGTATCTTTCCCTTAAGGTTTCAAAGGACATCATCGTATTATCTGCATAAAGGTCTGCTATCTTCTGTATACCTTTCTGCCACCACAACTTAAAGCCTGAGTCTGATTTGCCTGGAACAAACAATGCATTCCCCCAAATAGGAGAGAGCTGAGATAATACAGGTGTCACTCCCAACTCAAACTGTGACTCATGCCATACTAGAATAGTGGTTTTAGTTAATGGGTTGGTTATATTTTGTTTGAGTCTCTTTAAGGAGTCGGAATATAAATATGTGTCAAGGCTCAAATCTCCTACGCCTTTCTTTTCGATCTGAACCCACTGGATATGAGATGAGCCAGCAAACCAGTCGTAGCCCCCCTCTTTCATATGGAAGGTACAGAAGCGATAGGGGAAGCCTGGAGCGTCTCTTTTTCCAAATGAATTTAACAAATGTCTTCTTTATATTTGAAAAAAAGAAAGGAGGAGGAGTTAGGGGGATTGATTGAAACAAATATAAAAATTTAGGGAGTATATTCATTTTAATGGTGTTCACCCTTCCAATAGTAGTGAGACGGAGCGACATCTATCCAAACTTTCATTTACTTGAGGTATCAGGGGGTTGTAATTGGATGCAATCAGCTCTCCCACCCGTGGGGTAACTTTTATTCCCAAATATCTAAATCCATCGTAAGAAGTTTTGTAGGGATGTTGTATTATTGGACACAGCCTTTCCTGTTCATTAAGAAAAAGTATAGATGATTTTGATTGATTAACTTTATAGCCCAAAAAGATTCCAAAGTCATTGATCAGATTATTAATAGTGGGTACTGACTCTTTGAATTTCGTTAAAATATAAGATTATATTGTCTGCATATAGTGAAATCCGATGTTCTAGGCCTGCTATTTCAATTCCTTTTATACCTGGGCAAGTTCTAATCGCGATTGCCAGGGGTTCCAGGGCCAATACAAATAATAACGGTGAGAGTGGACAACCCTGCCGAGTCCCACAATGTAAAAGGTTTGAAAGTCAAATTATTTGTAATGACCTCTGCTGTCGGGCTATGGTACAAGATCTTTACCTACTGGCAAAAGCTCTGACCACATCCAAAACGTCCGAGTACATCAAATAAATAAGACCACTCGACTCTGTCAAATGCTTTTTCTGCATCTAACGACAGAATACATGTATCTTCAGCGCCATCCATCTCATAAACAATATTAAGTACTCGCCTGATATTATGGAAGGCCTGTCTATTTTGGACAAAACCATTTTGGTCAATTCCAATTAGAGGAGGCAAATAATCCTCCAACCGAAGGGTTAAGACCTTGGCTATAATTTTAGTGTCAGAATTCATTAAAGAAATCGGTCTATATGATTCACATCTGTCTTGGGGCTTATCAGGTTTGGGAATGAACGTTATTAACGCAGCTCTAGAGATGGGGGAAGACAGCCCTCATGTAGAGACTCTTCATACATTTCTAATAGAGGAATCATTAATTTATCTTTAAAGGTTCTGTATATATCAATAGGTATCCCGTTGGGGCCAGCTGTCTTGCCACTCTTCATGTTCACTATAGCATCCAAAACTTCTTCATTAGTTAAGGGTTTATCCAATTGTCCTTTGGCTTCACTGTTCATAGAAGGGATCTTGAGACTGTCTAAAAATATAGTTTGTTCCATACTCTGTCCTATAGATTCTGCAGTGTATAACAACTAGAAATACTTGGTGAAAACTTCATTAATTTCCACCGGATCTGATGTCAGATTAACAGCTGTTGTGTAAATGCTATTTATTGCTTTACTCAATTGTAGTTGCTTAATCTGCCAGGCAAAAAGTCTGTCTGACTTCTCTCCATATTCATAAAATGTTTGCTTGAGCCGAATTAAGCTGGCTTCAGCTTTTGCTCCAGATATTTCATTATACTGCGCTCTTAAAATGAGCAGTTCCTGCTTGAGAGGATTCAAATTTGACTGGTCTGTGTATATATCTTGTTCCAATTTCCTAATACTTTCATCTAGATTTTGTAATTCCAATTTCATTTTTTTGTTTAATGAACTTGTGTAACTTATCATTTGACCCCTGATGTAGGCTTTAAAAGCTTCCCATCTAACAGATGCCAATGTTTCTTTCAAGTTAATTGCAAAGAATAAATCTATATGAGTTTCAATGAACTCCATAAATTTTGAATCATGGAGCCATCTTGGGTGTAACCTCCACCTGCAAGGCCCCTTGTTTAACTGGGCCATGGTCAGAAATTACAATAAGGAGGACTCATAGGAGCAGTCAAAAACCTGGATGGAATAGATTGTTTGAAATCAAGAAGTAGTCTATCCGTGAGTAAGATTGGATTGGATGCAATGGACTTCGATTTTGCCTACCATGGCTCTTGAATGCACTTGAACAGAACAAACCGGCATTCACCCCCTTCCCACCATACTGTAAAGATTCTTCAACAGGCACGTCTGGTCCTTCAACTAGGAACACAACCTTGGCTAGCAAAAAATCCATTAGGCGTCTGCCTATCCACAAACAGCCTAATGTACTTAAAAATCATGAATAGACAATTATTTCCTCACAGATATTTGCTGATCTGACTCAGTCTCCGAGTTACATTTAAATATATTGTCTTTAACCAACAGGTGTAGAGACTGGTAACTGGTAACTTTTCCACATTATCCTCGGTTTCATGTCAAGGTTCATGTCAGCGAGAGCCCTGATTACCTCATTGTCCCCCTCATTGTTCACGCTCTTAGCATCCATTAGCTTAGCACTGGCTTCGTTAGCGTCAAGAGTTTCCTCAGTTTTATCTGGATTTTTCTTTGTAGTTCTGCAATTTGCCATGTCGAATCAATACTCTTTGTAGCCATGGTTAAACTCGGACACTACTTAGTCAGCTGAATATCTTTAAGAGTCTTAAAAGCTAGAAATCTGGCTATCTGTGGTAGGAGCGTTAAGTCGTGCATCTGCCTAGCTCGCCGCCATGTTGGTGCTCCTAGTGCATCTTTTGTTTTTTAATTAACCATCGTTTTGTAGGTGAACACGGATGTCTACTGAAGTCTGTATGTGTGGTGTGTGTGTGCGCATATACTCCTAATCTACAAATGTGTTTTTCTAGGTTGTATGGCAAAAATAAAATCAAGAGAAATGAAAAACATGCAGCAGGTAGCATTGTTGCCTCACAGCTCCAGGATCAATCCTGTTCGTTCTTTCGCTCAGGTAACTGTCCGTGCAGAGCTCGGTATGTTTCCCAGAGTCTGTGTGGGTTTCTTCCAGGTTCCCCAGTTTCCTCCCACATCCCAAAAACATGCCAGTGGGTTGATTAGCTACACTGAATTGCCTTTAGGTATGACTTTGTATGTACAGTGCCTTGTAATGGACCAGTGTCCCATGATATCTGGTGTGTTCCCAGGATATGCTCCACCTTGACCTTGACCAGGATAAAGCAGTTACTGTAGATGAATGATAACAGGATCAATAGTAAGTAGCCTATTCACTAATTTGACAGATTAACAAATTTTCCTACCTAATTTTGCATAAGTCAAGCATAGACGAGGATCCATAACATAATCATTTCCCTGTATGGAGTGGCATTTTATTTCTAGATTCCTATTTCTAGGATTCTCCGCTCCTGTTAAGGTCAAGGTGACAGTCTCCACCCTGGATTCTCTCCATTTGTTGAGAGGTCTGAAGGGTTCCATGTGGATTCAAATGCCTCGGCTCTATTCCACCTGTCATCACTCCTGCATGCTCAACCATCTCTCAAACATGCGTCCCTCTTCGCGAGTGCAGAATAACTTAAACAGATCTACAGTAGACTGAGGTATCCAGTTTCCACCACACAATCCAAGAGACCTGAGACGCCGGAGCCCAGGCCCAATTTAAAACAGCAGATTTAGAAATGAAAGTCTTTTTTGTGTGTTTTCCCTGACATTTTTTCCCCTACCACTGCTATTCAGCTCTCATTTTTCTCCTCTCAGACCATGCCATCTGCAAGAGATCATAGCTGTGCTGAAAGAGGATGGGTTTAGGGCAGTTGGAGCTGAGATTCAGCCTTTAGAAGTTATCCACTTTGTCCACCTGCAAAACAACCCAACTTTGATGGGATCCAATGAGCCTCCATTGGAGTATGGTACTTTTATTCAAGCACACCAACTTCATAGGATGAGGCGAAACTCAGAAAATGAAAACCAGAGATCCTGTGTTGTATATTCATTATTTCAAGCTCCACATTAATCTGGCAACAAATAATTGATTGTAGAGTGAGGATTGATTAAAAAATGATGAATCTACATCATTATGAATCTTACATTCAAGGCCCATCATTATGTTCTCTTGTTAGAGTTTCATACAGCCCTGTTTCTCTGTCCATTACTATTTATCAGAACAGCAAGAAAAAAATGTGACATTTGAGGGTCTTCCAGGCATGTGCTTCTGAGGGAGAGCAGTCAGGACCAGTGGCCAGAACAGAGGGGCCACAGTGGTGTTAGAAGAGATGCAGAAATGATGTAGCATGTGGGGTGGGGGTAAATAGAGGCCTTTAGCATTTTATTCTTTATATGTACATGGATTTTGTATCTCACACTTTCCTCCAGGAGGGACCAGAGGTTAAGAATGAAGCACCCCCATAAGGTAAGTCAGGGGGAAGGTAAGAGTGAACAGGGGAGTATGATTTGCTGTGTCAACATGACAAAGTCATTATAACTTTAATACACCTTTTATTGTTGTCATTCTGATCCAGCATGTATATGGATACATATGGGCGCATATATATATATATATATATATATATATATATATATATATATATATATATATATATACATACACACACACACACACAGTGGGGGGAAAAAGTATTTGATCCCCTGCTGATTTTGTACGTTTGCCCACTGACAAAGAAATGATCAGTCTATAATTTTAATGGTAGGTGTATTTTAACAGTGAGAGACAGAATAACAAAAAAATTCAGAAAAACACATTTCAAAAAAGTTATAAATTGATTTGCATTTTAATGAGGGAAATAAGTATTTGACCCCTTCAACTTAGTACCTGGTGGCAAAACCCTTGTTGACAATCACAGAGGTCAGACGTTTCTTGTAGTTGGCCACCAGTTTTGCACACATCTCAGGAGGGATTTTGTCCCACTCCTCTTTACAGATCCTCTCCAAGTCATTAAGGTCATTTTCAATGCCCTGGCTGAGGGAAGGTGGTTCTCACCCAAGATTTGACGGTACATGGCCCCGTCCATCGTCCCTTTGATGCGGTGCAGTTGTCCTGTCCCCTTAGCAGAAAAACACCCCAAAGCATAATGTTCCCACCTCCATGTTTGACGGTGGGGATGTTGTTATGACTTGGGGTCATAGGCAGCATTCCTCCTCCTCCAAACACGGCGAGTTGAGTTGATGCCAAAGTGATCTGACCACACCTGACCACAACACTTTCACCCAGTTCTCCTCTGAATCATTCAGGCAAACTTCAGACGGGCCTGTACATGTGCTTTCTTGAGCAGGGGGACCTTGCGGGCGCTGCAGAATTTCAGTCCTTCACGGCATAGTGTGTTACCAATTGTTTTCTTGGTGACTATGGTCCCAGCTGCCTTGAGATCATTAACAAGATCCTCCCATGTAGTTCTGGGCTGATTCCTCACCATTCTCATGATCATTGAAACTCCATGAGGTGAGATCTTGCATGGAGCCCCAGACCGAGGGAGACTGACAGTTTCTTCCATTTGCGAATAATCGCACCAACTGTTGTCACCTTCTCACCAAGCTGCTTGGCGATGGTCTTGTAGCCCATTCCAGCCTTGTGTAGGTCTACAATCTTGTCCCTGAAATCCTTGGACAGCTCTTTGGTCTTGGCCATGGTGGAGATTTTGGAATCTGATTGATTGATTGCTTCTGTGGACAGATGTCTTTTTACAGGTAACAAACTGAGATTAGGAGCACTCCCTTTAAGAGAGTGTGCCTAATCTCAGCTCATTACCTGTGTAAAAGACACCTGGGAGTCAGAAATCTTGCTGATTGATACGGGATCAAATACTTATTTCCCTCATTAAAATGCAAATCAATTTATAACTTTTTTGAAATGCGTTTTTCTGGATTTTTTTGTTGTTATTCTGTCTCTCACTGTTAAAATACACCTACCATTAAAATTATAGACTGATCATTTCTTTGTCAGTGGGCAAACTTACAAAATCAGCAGGGGATCAAATACTTTTTTCTCCCACTGTGTGTGTGTGTGTGTGTGTGTGTATATATATATATATATATATATATATATATATATATATATATATATATATATATATATATACAGGTGCATCTCAATAAATTAGAAAGTCGTGGAAAAGTTAATTTATTTCAGTAATTCAACTCAAATTGTGAAACTCATGTATTAAATAAATTCAGTGCACACAGACTGAAGTAGTTTAAGTCTTTGGTTCTTTTAATTGTGATGATTTTGGCTCACATTTAACAAAACCCACCAATTCACTATCTCAACAAATTAGAATATGGTGACATGCCAATCAGCTAATCAACTCAAAACACCTGCAAAGG